>VUQH01000112.1:61825-77086 GCA_015106775.1 Etroplus canarensis | reverse complement strand
ATCTGCAGATGCCAACTAAAGCTCTATCATGCAAAAAGGAAGCCATATTTGAACATGGTCCAAAAGTACCGTCGTGTCCTGTGGACCAAGACTCATTTGAAATGGACTGTTTCAAAGTGGGAAAATGTTCTATGATCAGAAGAGTCCAAATTTGACAGTCTTGTTGGTAATCACAGCGCATCCTCCAGGCTAAAGAGGAGGGAGACCTTCCAGCGTGTTATCAGCATTCAGTTCAAAAGCCAGCATCTCTGATGGTATGGGGGTGCATAAGTGCATACGGTATGGGCAGCTTGCATGTTTTGGAAGGTACTATGAATGTTGAAAGGTATATAAAGGTTTTAGAGCAACATATGCTCCCCTCCAAACAATGTCTGTTTCAGGGAAGGCCTTGTGTATTTCAGCAGGACAATGCAAAACTGCATACTGCAGCTATTACAACAGCATGGCTTCATCAGAGAAGAGTCCGGGTGATGAATTGGCCTGCCTGCAGTCCAGATCTTTCACCTATAGAGAACATTTGGCGTTTCATTAAACGAAAAATACAAAGACAACCACGAACTCTTCAGCACCTGGAAACCTATATCAGGCAAGAATGGGACCAAATGAACCTTCTCTGTGGTCTTCCTCTCTTCCTCCTGCCTGGCAGCTCCATCTTCAACATATCCACTATCCCTCCTCTGAACATATCCAAACCATGTCAGCCTTGCTGCTCTGACTTTGCCTCCAAAGTTCTCAGCTTGTGCTGTCCATCTGATGTACTCATTCTAATCCTGTCCATCCTGGTCACTCTCAGCGAAAATCTCAACACCTTCAATTCTGCCACCTCTAGCTCTGCCTCCTGTCTTTTCATCAGTGCCACCATCTCCAAACCATACATCATAGCAGATTTCACTATCATCTTTTAAACCTTCCCTTTCACTCTTGCTGCTATCCTATGCTATATCAAGGGTTAAATAGTGATCATACAGTCTAAATAGCAGTCAGGTACATGCAATGATTGTGTCAGTCAGCTGGGCCTGAATCTAACACCACACAGTTTGACCAAGACTTTTGCAAACTTTGCATACCAGCAGAAGAAAAAAATTGCAAAACTCAACAATATGCCATTAATTTTGGATCACAGCATTGTGCTTAAGAAAATATTTTGCCTTGGCTTTCATCAAAATACCTGAGTAACCTTGGAATCTGTCAAAACATTTTGGGTGCATCAAGATTACCTGACGGTGTCCGATTCCGTCAGACATACAGGTCTGTATTAGTCGACTGTCCCAGATTAGTTGGTGTTTTGTTAAACAAAGGAGGGTTTGACTCTGAGCAGAACTCAGTACTCCACCTCCAAGGCATTACATAAAGCGTGAGCCTTGACTTGGCATCGTCTGCCTGTGACAACGCTCCATGAGAACATGACTGAGCAATGCAAAACCCATGACCCCACTTACACTTGTACCCCACATCACCCTGTCACCACCTCTGTGTCTCATTCTCTCTCTTTTTCAGTCTTTTCTCCTCCCTTCTATCCTCTCTTTTTCCTCCTAAACAGCTTATCCCGTGTTTTTTGATGTAAAGCTCTTTGTAACATGTGGAAGAATGAAATAAGCTCTTCATTACTATAAGCAAGAATAATAGTTGTAGTAAAAAGCAGCCCTGAATGTAATGGCCCTACTGATAACTTAGTGGCCACAACTAGTAACAGTAGTAACAGTAATGTGGCAGTCATTAAAAGCAAAATTAGAGGTAGTAGTCATAATAGTACTAGTAAGAGCAACAGTTTTTTTTGAAGGTGTGGTAGTTGAGTAAAGACAGTGCAGCAAAGGCAGTATTACTATAAGTGTGGCGGTACTTGTTCAATGTGATAACCACAATTGTTGTTGTTTCTGTGTCTGGCTTCCTCTCTCTCTCCTACCTGCTAAGACTTGCAAGATTGCAAGTCCAGCCGGTACATCTTGTACCATAACACAATCAAATCCACCTCCTATTTGTTTTGTGTCTCGCTCTCTCGCTTACATCCTATCACAAAAGTCCTGTCACTTATTTAATCACACATCAAAGGCCTTTCTGCTTGGATCATATCATATCAAAATATCACTGCTGTCTCTGCTTCTGTTATTGTTAAGTGTAATGACAGGCTCGTCTGCCCTCTTTGCATAATTTGGGTGCAGCACAGCCCCAGGTCAAAGCATTATAGAAAGTTAATTCTGTCAGTAGTCAACCATACACTTTTAAGTACCACTCTAAATACTGTATGTACGATATAGAGCGTGACACAGACACGCAGTGTTAAAGAGCCACAAGAAAAACATAAAAGCAAGCCAGCTTAGAGACCTAGCAATCTGTCATAGGTCCAAATTGTCGTGGCTTGACTAATGAGTTAGAGCATTTCCAAAACAACAGGTACCAGGAAGGACAACTAATGGTCAGGAGGGAAGGGAGGTGAGTGATTTGTGATAAGTTTACGTTATAGATAAGAATGTATAATTGTGAGATTTTATTGATACCAGCTCTATTAGCGATTCTGCTTATAGGTCTGATTATCCGTTAATTTCCTGTGTGGGGAGGAAAAGTAGGCCTTCACAAATTTTCAGCATCAGTGGTCATCACAGTGTAGAAAAAGCTTGCATGTTGCTCAGGTGCACAAAAGCTCAACTGCCATGACTGGAGCTTTGCAAACCTAATTAGTAAGATTAGAGGCATTAGACATGCTGGATCCAGTTTTCAGCTGGTTTTCAGTTTGCATCCCTGCTTGTAGATTGACCCTCAGAGACTAAACATAGGTTTCATTTCATTCATCGGGGAAATTAGTTTATAAGTTTGGATGCTTATGATTTGGCTGGACTGGACGACTTGGAAGTAGCACTCAGTTCCCCTCCCTTCTTGTAAACCAACCATCAGAGACTAAAGATCAGTGTCATCTCAAATCAGGGCCTTAGCTCAGCGGACTCCCCCACCCACCACACCACTTGGTGACAGACCAATCATTGTCTCTCCACCACTGCAGCCCAGGATTCTTTGGGGATTGAATAAACGCAGGTGAGATACTGCTCTGACAGGGAACTGAAATATTCCTATATAGTATAAACATTACATCACCCACCGTATAAGCCATAACTGGCAATTGTCCATAAGTTATTAGAGGCTTTGTCTCTAGATTCTCTATTTTGCCTTGCCTGTTTTTTGAACTGAACACAAAATATAAACTCTGCTGGACCATTGCTTTTAAAAATATCTTTATAACTATTTACAAAGCCTTTAACAATGTGTAAGCTTTTTCTGATTGAGATATAGTACCAATGATTTTATTTAATCTGTTTCATTATACTAAATGGACACTGGCATGGGAAATTTGTTGAATTCATGTTCATTCTTGTTATCACGACATTTACAAATTTCCAGGTGGACTGGTCGGACATATTTTAATATCATATTTTACTACTCACCACTAACTGGCTATTACTAAAACTGGTGTTTTTTCACCTGTTGTTACATATTTTGTTGCATTCTCTGGGTATCATTAACCTCTGACTTGCCCTCTTAAATGCTCAGTATATTGAATGAAGCTTCAACAGATGCCGGTGTAGTTCTGGTCTGGACAAACATTATCATCAGCAGGATAGGCTCTGTTTAAGACCAAGACATTCTCTTTTATTACCTCCTGGCACTTTTAAAACATTCCTCTTATTTTCTCCCTGTTCCCCTCATCCATGATATCTGATAAAAATTAACCAGACTTGAACAGTTTTTAAGCAACTGTTGACATTTCTTTTTCTGCTGTAATTCACACACTGTGTGCCCCGCTTCTTACTTGAAGGACTCTCTTCATTATAAACCAGGTGTTTATTAGTTTAAGAAGATGTGTGGGAAAAGACAAGACACAGCAGAAGACCAGTTTCAAAACAAAGGGTCATAAATCTGTGAAGGCCTTTCTATAATATTTTTCCTCCCCAGACAGAAGGAGGTAACACAGATGTACATCTGCAATCCTTTTTTGACACTGTCAAGTGATGCGTTTGAATGCAATGTTATGGCTATGCTTTGATTTATGTTAAAGGACACGTGAGAAAAGTATTTCAAAATACATTCTCATGATGGAACAATAATTTAGGACGTTGCCCTTTGTCCACTTGTTGTTCTTCTTTATTGTAACCTTGTTTGATCAGATTTAGTTGACAGAAACCTAAACAACCCATCAACTGTCATCAGCTCTCATTCAAATGTTGCTAAATGTCACTGTCAAAACATTCACATACCTGATGTAAATTTGATCTCTTTTGCCTTCATGTTCATCTTGTTGTGAAATGTTGTTTGCATACCAGCATTCCTGCTACATTTGGGTTGCCTTACATTTCTATTCCGTTTGCAATGTGTACTGGATCTTGCCCAGTGTGTTGAAAACAGTCCATTCTCATAATTTGATGCCCTGGGAATGGGAAGGGGTTGGTCAAAAAGCAGACCCTGCTACTGAAATTTAATTATAGAGTAAAATTTGAGTAGAACTAATGATGAAACTAGGTTACAGTGGTGTGGATTAAAAAACAACAACTCCCTTTTCAATGTTCTGTAAGCAGGCAAAAGTGCAATAGTTCTCCCTCACACACTTTCCCAGCAAACATGGTTGAAACCCTGACGCCATCTCCCTGGTCCAAACTGATCAGTACGACTGCAAAAACTGAACTGTAGGTGGATGGAAGCTGACATTTCTGTGTAGAATAGCAGTCTAGTCAGACCGTCTATTGAAAAATCAAAAATAAAGATTGGATTCTATCAACGAAGAAATTAAATGTTTCTGACTTTGTCTTTTTTTAAACAATGGCAGCCACACATCTTCTATATGTACGCAGATAAGTATTTGCCCTGTTTGTTGGATAAACATCACCTTTTTTTTCTTTTACATTTACACTGATGTGCATCTAAATTCTGCCTCATTGGTTGCATGATTATTAGAATGATCACCTCTGTCTTCAATATCAGCACCATAAATCCAGGGATGCAACTGAGTGTGAAGTCTGTTAGCTCAGTAGGATAAAAATGTACCTCAAAGTGTGAGGTTATGAGTTTAAGTCATGACAGAACTTTTTTCTTCTCGTTCTTTTGATCAAGAAGGTTTTGTTAAATTTATTTTATTGTAATTTGCCTTACAAGCGAAAGGTCCCTGGTTCATTTCCAGGTGGGGACACAAGCCCCTCTCACCATGGAGAGTTGCGTTAGGAAGGGCATTCGGCGTAAATCCTCTGCCAAATTACCAGTGCAGATTAATCCGCGTTGGTGACCCGTTGGTGGAGAATACAAGGGAGCAGCCGAAAGATACATTACAGTTGATAACGAAATAATAGAAAGCAATTCTTGACCCCAAAATTTCTCTTGTTAGAAAATCGAGCAAGAACATCCAGTGAACATTCAAGAAGTACTTGGTACCGAAGCTGGTTCATTTTGGTTTCAACCATGGCTAGACACTTACGAAAAACCAACAGTCGATGGTTATCTAACATCAAAATGTTCACGATGGAGTGCAAATTCAAAGCACAAAACCCTGTTAATATACACTGCCCCGCCAAAAAAAAAGTCGCCACATGAAGTGATGCACTGATCATGCCTAGTGCCTACTGTACAAGCCTGTGGGGGCAGTGCTATGATGTGTGGTTGCTGCAGTTGGTCAGGTCTAGGTTCAGCAACAGTATGTGCTCAAAGAATGAGGTTAGCTGACTACCTGAATATACTGAATGACCAGGTTATTCCATGAATGGATTTTTTCTTCCCTGATGGCACGGGCATATTCCAAAATGACAATGCCAGGATTCATCGGGCTCAAATTGTGAAAGGGATCTTTGGGATGTGCTGGAGAAGGCTTTGCGCAGCGGTCAGACTCTACCATCATCAGTGCAAGATCTTGGTGAAAAATTAATGCAACACTGGATGGAAATAAATCTTGTGACACTGCAGAAGCTTATCAAAACAATGCCACAGAGAATGCGTGCCGTAATCAAAGCTAAAGGCGGTCCAACAAAATATTAGTGTGTGTGTGACCTTTTTTTTTGGTGGCGACTTTTTTTTTGGCCGGGCAGTGTATAATCAGAATCAAAAGCATTATTAATCCCAGGGGGGAAATGTATAACACCCTATGGACAAAAGTACCAGGCAACCTACACATTACACATACCTACATATAACAACTTCCACGCCTCTAGGAAGGCTTTCTAAAAGATTTTGGATTGTGTCTGCGGGAATTTTTGCACATTCATCCAGAAGAGCATTTGTGGGGTCAGACACTGATGTTGGACTGGAGGACCAGGCTCACAATCACCATTCTAGTACATCCCATAGGTGTTGAACAGAACTGAGGTCAGGGCTCTGTGTGGGCCAGTCAAGTTCTTCCATATCGAACTCATCCTACCATACCTTTACAGACATTGCTTTGTGCAGTGGGACAAAGTCATGCTGGAACAGAAAAGAACCATACCCAAACTTTTCCCACAAAGTTGGAATCCTAGAATTGTCCAAAAGGTCTAAGTAAGCTAAAGGATGCATATTTCCTTTAGCTGGAAATAAAGACCCAGGCCAACCCCAGAAAAATAACCCCATAGCATTATCTGTCCTCCAAAAACTTTACAGTTTCCACAGTGCAATCAGGTAGAAAACATTATCCTGGTGTTTACCAAGCCCAGACTTGTACTTAAGATTACCAGATAGCAAAGTGTGATTTGTCACTCCACAGAACACATTTCCAGTCCAGTGCAGATGCTTGATTTTATACACAGTGGCAATGAGCCTGAATGACACCCCTGAATTCAGTGATTAAGAGGTGCGGCCCAATACCTTTGTCCATATAGTATATCACTATGGCATAAATATAAGCTACTGTACAGGCTATAATTTGTTTTCACTAGTCTGATGTAATTGATGGTAAAATGGGAACTGACACTTTGCTGAACTTAATAGGAAAAACTGTATACTGTGCATTGCAACTAATCAGAGTTGTACAGTATAACATTTCCAAATTCCCCTCTGGCTTTCAGGCAAATTCAACCTACTATCAAGCTTTGCCAGTGACACACGCGATGTCACATTCCTTGCAACTATTATGAGGTTAACAACTTCCTCAAATACTGTAAATGGCAATGATTTGCTTTTCAAGCTTATTCTGCCAAGAGGCATGTCATATGCTTTAATCTTAATTCTGTGGTATAATACTTCAACCCATTCGGTGTCAGCGTCTTTAAAGAAAAGAAGATAAATTTAATGCAAAATTCGTAATGCATTTGAGCTAGTTACATATTTATTAAATGTATGTGCATGATAGGTATGATAAGGTCAATTTTACTGTCAGCAAATCAGATGGATGCAGACACCTGACAGAAGAAGAGGAATATTGTTTTAACAGCCATTTTACTTAACCCACCTTTAAACCCACAAGGAAAGAAAGCTGCATGCCTTATAACTGCACATGGAAATTAATTCATCTAACATTATCGCTCTCAAAAAAGTAAAGATAGTGCATCAGCAATTAAATACTCAAAAAATATACTATCTGGAGCTAATCTGTTCATGTGGGAGACAGAATATGTGAGAGGACTACAGAAAATAGATATGATGGAGGCAGAAATGGTGAGAAATAAGAGGAGATGCAATGCGAACGGTAATCAGTGTGTTTACAATTAGCATCTTGAACATGCTGCACACGTAAACTGGAAATTTATCTGCAGAAAAGGTCCCAAACCTCAATATATTCTATTCAGTTAAAATGTTTATTAGTTGTTTAATTAGAACATTACACCTCCAACTCCAATTGTCCTCATCCACATTTTCCTCTCAGCTTCTCTCCTGTCCTCTGATTTTTTTTTGATTTTTTTTCGGTGCAAAGGCTGGTAACCACACTGTGCTCCAGCTTCTCACAGAAACTGAATGCACAAACAGTGGCTCAATAATTGCCTTGTTTTGCTGGAAATACACTGTTTTACCCCTCGACTGTGTGCATATACTGTACTCGCATGCGCTCACATTATAAACATACACTACAATATATAGCAATCATACTCACTGCACACCTCACTGCAACGCTTTAAATATTCCCTGTAGAGTTTTAGAGTTTTCATTTCAAATAAAAAGTTTATTTTTGTCTGCTGTGACTCCTTTTATTAAAATGTCTTTTCTTTTTTGAATGATTTTCTTTTGGTTGTTTCACAGATGTGCACACAGATATGTCTTTTGTGTCCATTGTTTACTGTTGATGGGCGTCATGGTTAATGGGGATTTTTTTGGGGGGGGGTCTATCCCAGCTGTCATAGGACAAAAGGTGGGGTACACCCTGGACAGGTCTCCAGTCTGTTGCAGAGCCAATGCAGAAAGACGGACAACCATTCACGCTTACATTCACAACTACGATCAATTTAGAATTGTCTGAACTGTGGGAGGAAGCCAGAACACCCGGAGAGATGCCAGGAGGAGATCGGTTTACTAAATATATCTCTCATTTTCTTTTTGTACTTAGAAATTGGTGATTTTTGTCCTGCCATTCATGGTGACAGAGGAGACGGGGCAAAGAGCTGAGAGCCTAGGAAAGGGTGATATGTGATGGGCTGGGAGCATGTATTAGTGCATAAATAATGAGAAATAGTTAAGCAAAAAAAAAAAACAAAAAACAACGTGTCAGTTATAAACTTTGTGAAAACTATTAAAACCATGCCACAGCACTGCACTCAGTGGTGTGTTCTGTTATGATGAAGAATATAGACAATGCAGTGTATTCTGAAGGAACCCCTTCATACACTGGCTTGCTGCACCAAAACTGTGGCCTAAATAGTCCCTGAATGAACCACAAATTACTTTTAAGTCATATTAGCCGAAAATTACAATACCTTAGTGTTTTAGGAAAATTATTTAGCCTGTTCTAAATATAAAAGAATTTGTCAGTGACCTATTTTTCGAAAGCTTCATCTTTTGGAATAAATAGCTTTGGGGCTGTGTGCCACAGGTGGGCTGGGGATCTTGGAAAGTACTAAGCAGTACTAAGCAGAAAGTACTAAGCAGTACTAAGCGGCAGCCGCTTAGTTTTCCACACTTGAGAGGGTCAGTAGCAGTCAGGTGCTGCTAATCAAATTAATGCCAGAGTGACCCCTCCATTAATGCAGAAGTTTTGGTAGTTTGCTGGTCTAGCGCATTCTGGTATGTGCTAACACAAAGCCAGAATATTTAAGGAGTGGACACCCCATCAAATTCACCCCAAGGTCAGACTGGGCAAGGCTAAGAGAAACTGCAAAAAACCAAAAGCTACACCTCAGACTCTACAAGGCTCAGTTAGCATATTAAATATTAAAGTTTATGATAGTACAACTAGAAAAAGACTGAACTAGTATGGCTTGTTCGGAAGGGTTGCCAGGGGAAAGCCTCTTTTCTCTAAATTAACATGGCTACACTGCTATAATGGTTAAAGCCCAATAAAGCCCAATGGACTTTACCTTTTACCTTACACTACTTAGGTTTGAAAAGTTGCATTTGAACAAATCATAAGACTTCTGGAACAATGTTGTTTGAACAGTCAAGACCAAAGCGGAGATGTTTGGCCATAATGCATGGTGCCATATTGGGTGAAAACGAAACACAGAATATGAGTACAAACACCTCTAACCAACTTTCGAGCACAGTGGTGGAGAGGTGATGATTTGAACTTGTTTTGTACCCATAAGAACTGGGCATCTTGCAGTCATCAAGTCCACCATGAACTTCTCTGTATATTGAAGTATTCTAGAATCAAAGACCTTGGTCTGATTGGAATGCTATGCTGAGACCTTAACAGAGCTGTGATTAAAACGAATGCCTGCAAACCTCCATAAGCTGAAGCAGTGTTGTAAAGAAGAGTGGGCCAGAATTCCTCCACAATGACTGACAAAGACATAAAGAAAAGAACTGCTGCTAAAGGTGGGTGAAGGTACTGAATTAAAAGTTGCACTTAATTTTTCACAACTGCAGAGCATCCTAAGAAAACATCCTATATGACATGAGTGTATATGTTCTAATAAATAACAATGTGGTTACATTGTACCTATAAAACTCTGATTACTACTGCTCTAAACTGTGGGAAAATTATAGCCTGCTAAAATCCATGATAGATAGAATGATTTGTGTGTCTGTTTCGTAATGCTTGACGATTATTGTCTTCTCTTAAAAAGCAGATCATGCTAGTTTTTAAACTTGGTCTTTGATGTATATTTTCAGGTAACAGTAATATAAATGAGGTAAGAAAATACATTTCTTGCCCTGGATGTCCTTGCTGTGTATCACCACACTACTGCAGTTCTTGAATTGAATTGAATTTTATTTATATAGTGCCAATTCACAATAAAAGTCATCTCACAGTGCTTCAAACTGTAAGGAAAAGACCCAAAGAGAATACCCAAACAATCAGACAATCCATTATGAGCAAGCACTTGATGACTGTGGAAAGGAAAAACACCCTTTTAACAGGAAGAGACCTCCGGCAGAACCAGGCTCAGGGAGGGGCAGTCATCTGCCTCGACAGGTTGGGGGTGAGGGGGAAGAGAAGACAGTAAGGAAAGCAAAGGGAGATAGCGTATTGGGAGAGAGAAGACAACATATACAAACAACATATAGAAAATTACTGGCCATCCAGGCCATCCAGGTCTTTATACCTTCAAGACATGCCTGTAGTTTAAATAACTGATTTGTATCATCTGGTTTTATGGATAAATACAGCTGGGTATCATCTGCATAGCAATGAAAAAGGTATGCAGCATTTTCTAAGAGTATTAGTTCCAGCACAAGTTCTGTGAGCTTTGCCCAGGAAGTGTAAGCTCACTAGTAATGCACTGGGCAAAACCATCTGAGTTAATGTACTCAGATTGCTGGATTCCACTGTTGTCGACATAGATTTATTATTTGCTTCATTTAGTAAAGTGTGATCTACTGTAACATGCCTGACATGTACAAAAATATGCACAGTACATCAAGAAAAAGCACAAGTAGCTGACAACCTACATTTAATTTATTACAACCAGAAAACAAAGGATGTTTCAGTTGGAGTAATAGCAGGTATTTCACTATTCTCATATATGTAAGAAAAGACTGAAGAGAGATGATAGAAAATAAAACTGAATGGAAAACGGCATCAAAGCACAGCCCCACAGCCTTAATCTATAGTGTGCAGAACCTCAATTACTGCTATGAGACATGTTCAATTTGACCACCATCACAAATGTGTAAGTGTATTTGAACATGTGTATGAGTCAGCTGACTGGTTTCATTTCAGCTTTTCTCTAAATAGATAGTAAGGAAGGCAACAACAGCATATCAAATCAGTAATCCCTTAAATTCGTCACAAAAAGGGGGACCGAAATTTAAAAACTATAGGACATTTAGCCCTCCAGGCTGCAAAGACGGGACCTGAGGATTATGTACCACTGTGTTCCTAATAAGAGCGGATAATGAAAACTTAGTGATGACATGGAGCCCTGCTGTCATGTAAAATAACAGCTAAATCCAGGTCCATTTGATGCTGTGTCGCTTTAGTGAACTCCTGTGTCTGCATAGCATTTTCTATCTGGCAGTAATACAGTCTCCCTATTAATCTGAGGTTTCTTTTCTTTTTGTAAAGAAATATTTAACATAAGACACAAGAAGCATTAACAACAGAAAGAAGATATTATCTGGAAAGAAAACAGCTGCCCGGTCTCAGTGTCTAATCTTATTAAGACATGATCAAAATCATGCACAGAGCAACCAGACTTCAGGAGAGACTGTTTTGCACAAAAATTTTTTAGCCAACCTTTTTTAGACTGTTCCTATACCTACAAAGTCACCAAAAGCAGCTGAGGATACTTGGACTGGAACTTAGTACGTGTTTAAAGTTTTAACACATCATTCCAACTTCCCAGGGAAACAATATACTCTTAATACACGGAGAGGGAAAAAAGTTCAGTTGAACCATTTCTAAATGTTTTATGAGGAGCCTGAGCTTGAAGGATAAGTTAGACTGACATTGGTATTAAGAGCAAGCAGTGGGAGAGACAGAGCACTAGAGAGAATGCAGAATTATGCAGAGAACTCAGATGTTGCTCCCGATGCAAATATTGCATATTGTTTATCTTCGTGAGCTGCAGATGTACAAGTACCAGCGCACTAATTACAAGACTTATTCGGTGACGTGACTATATGGAAACGTGGGAAAATAAGAAGGCAACCACCCATAAGAAAAAAATTAAAAGAACATACGGCTCTAAATCAATACCTATCCATCTGTCTGAAAGCATTAACCTCATATGTCCCTGCACTTCTCCTTCTTCTGCTAAATGAGGAATGTGTTTTTTGGTATCCACATAGCAAAAATCAAGGAAAAGGATCACAGGAATAGATAACCAGTAAAGCTGTGTGTTTTTATTCCGTTTGACTTAACATTATAAAGTTGTGCAACGCAAACAGTATTATCAAAGATGAAGACATTCTAAGTACGGCTGTGCAAAATAAATTGGCCTTTGTTTTACTTTGTGCTCACTGATTTCTTTCTTCTTTTTAACAATTTGAAAGTCAAAACTTTAACACAACATCTTTTTTTAATAAAAAGCTTTTCTTCTGAATTTATGGGTTGTCTTTCATCTGGATATTTTCTGTAAAACTTCATTTTAAAATGCAGGGAATATGTAACTTTTAGATCTATTCGGATACAATTCAACTAAACCCTGCATCACTAAAGGACATTATTGCCATGTTACCTGCGCAAAAGTAGTTTGGGGTGGTTCTTGCTCTCGAGGTTGCGGTCGATAAGGTCTGACAGCAGGTGTTTAAGGACATCAGTGGCATACTCCAGTCGTCCTTGTAGGGCAGTCATGATAAGTGAGGCCACGTTGCCACGGTCCCTCATGGAGAAAGAGCGCTGCATTTCTAGTGTTCGGATGAAGGTGAGCAGGAACACTTTGTTGTTGATGAGCTGGCCAAACAGCTTCAGGGCCTTCTCCACATTCTGCTGGCCATTACCTGACACCTGAATCAAAAAAAGGAGAAAAAACAATGCATGTGTGAAGGCTAATGAGTATCAAGCACTAATTTGTTCGGTAATAACTTTAATGATACGGCGCTGAACGATTTTTCAAAAAGGTTTGTTGCTCTTTCACTTTCTTTGTGACCTTGCCTCACACAGAATAAAGATTTTTCCAAAGGCACCAAAATCTTCACTCATGTTTCACTTCAGGCAGAAAGAAGATCTCACTCACTGATGAGTAACTGAGAAGATCTTAATCAATTATTGACCAGGTGCCCATTAAAAACCATTGTACTCTGAGTTTGCTGCCATTTCACTTTCAAAGTTAAATGTTAAACAAGCTTCCCGGGCAGAACAATGTAAGTAACACTCACATACTTTGCATTTGTTTGAACACACATGATTGGTTTTTTTTAAAGTTTGCATAAATAATATCTTCTGACAGGAAAGCCTGTCACACAATGCCAAGTAGCTGACTAAATAATATTTTCAAAGATCTCTCGTAAAGATTGCTATCTGAGCAACTATCCCTTTAACTACATCTGGCATGGCTAGTTATTCTGTCTCACACACCCACATACAAAATCTACCATGATGCATCTCCTCATCCCTGATAGTTTGAGCCTCTGGACACCACTCTCCACATTCAACATAAAATAAAGTAATTTCCTAGCACCACTCTGGTCCCACGAAGAGGAGGAAAGAGTGTTAACCAGCCAGTTTCTCCCCCACTGGAGAAACCCAAAGTCCTGCTTGAGGATTGGGAATTACTCACTTCATTACCCCTCATACTGCAGCCACCGGTGGATGAAATAGCCATGTGCTGGGACTCTGTTTTCCATGAGGGAGCTTGCATGTGATGTGTATATATGTGTGCGTACGCTGCCCAGCATGATTGACTGTATGTGTGCGAGACCAGAGTGTGGAAAGGATAGGTGGCACACTGGTATCCTTTCCCCCTCGAGCAATTTCCCACTTATGGTTACCCTACAGGGGAAGTAGTCATGGCAGACACACTCTTTGACTCTCTCAAATTTAGCTCTCTCTTTGTATATTTGTGGATTTATTTTAGCTCAAACTGCAGTTCTATTGCCCTTCCACTCTTTTTCCTTATCTCTCTTTCTCTCTTGCTCTCTGTGTTTAGTTACCTCCAGTTCTCTGAGGACAGGATGATCCTCTATGCCAGGGAAGAGGACCCTCATGGCATAGGTTCTGTAATCCAGATAGGGGATACCAGCTCTGTCGAGGTCACTGGTGAGCTCATTGATGTCTGTCTGTAACTCAGCAAAGGCTGGAAGAGAAGAAGGAAGGCAGGGAAGGGAGACAAGTTGAAGGGAATGCTTGAGAAATGCATCAAGAAAATAAAACTGTTATTTAATCCCCAAGGACCAAATATGTGAATCCTTCTTATCTTCACGGGGCTTACTGCTGTTATGATGGAGATGACAGAAAGCTCAAGATAGTCTTCATGTCAGAGAAACTCAATATTTTACATCTCTCTCTTAAAAAAAAGAAAGAGTTCCCTCTCTCACACGTTCACACACAAACACATACACCTCCTTTTCTTACTCGTTTTTATCTACCAGCCAGTAAATTGGCTGTAGCAAAGGCCCCAAAGAGTGTGTCATCTCAGTGTGAGACTGCAGGTGAGCACTAGTTAATTGGCTCCATCCTGACTGACTCTGGCTCAAGCCCACGGCTCTGTTGCTCTGCTTCGCCACCCTTGGGGAGGCTCCCTGCCTGCAGCCTATCACAGGAGCAGCAGTAGTCTCCTAAAACCCTCCTCAAAACCCCACCATCTCTAACCAGTCTTAGCCCTCACCTCCTGGTACCAAAGTCCCCTGTGACTCATTGGTTTACACAGCAACACATGGACTCACGGTGTATATATACACTCATAAGGAGGAACTCAGGTAGCCATCTAAATCCACCCCGTGGGGAAGTACTCACCGGGGCAGTGCTAATGGTTAAAACATTAATCTTCTTCTTTCCCAAGGCTGCCTGTGTGATTCCCCCTGTTTGCCTACTCAATCTAACTGCCTGCCTGTCTGTATCTGTCTGTCATTTGAGCATTCTCTACTGCAATAGGACGTGTTTTTTATCCTTACTGCATAATAACACTGGGACAGCTGATCTGATCAGGGGTGGCTGGAGGGGATAAGTAATAAGGTCCTCTCTTGCTGATGAAATTGCCTCAACACTGACAAACATAAACCCCACTTTTGCCATCGCAGTGACTAGCTAGAATAACCTCAATGATGACATCAGGGGAAATCAGCAGT
>VUQH01000112.1:39101-61805 GCA_015106775.1 Etroplus canarensis | reverse complement strand
ATCAGCAGTGTTTATTTCTAAGCACTAATATGGAAATGATGTGACACAACTAGGAAACTCTGAGCAGTCAGTGCTCACTTTTGTTTCATCATATCGCACGTTTATGAAAATATCCACACACAGAAAGGTAAAACCACACACATCTTATGAAGAAACATAAATGTAGAATTACAGAATCATTTAAAATATAATCTGAACATTGCGTGTGTAATATCCAGCGTGTGTTCTGCTGGGAAGTGCTTGAGGTTACTATAATGCCAAACTGATTCATGTTAGTTTGGAGGAAAGCTTGCTTCCAGCATGCAAACTAGAAAGCATGAAGAAGTGCAAGGCTTCACTACATGATGAGAAGGGTCACATGGAGAGCTAAATGACTTAATCTGTTCTGATAAATAACAAGGATGACCCAGATTTGAAGACATTTTTACAGAATTATTTAAAAGATACAGACTGCTGGGATATAACTAAACTGCTGTAATATATACACACATTTACGCTTGTTATTTGTTTTGAGCAATAAAATAGCCTCTGAAATTACCGGCAGTACATGCATTTTCCAAGCAAAGAAGATCCATAATCCCGCTCACTCTACAATCTTCACTTTACCAGTAGAGTCTTGCACAGTGCTGCACTTTGTCTTTACGCAGACACCAGTATTCCGACACTAACCTTCTTTGCACTCTAGGGCAACTCGTGACTCCAGGTTGTCCATTTGCATCTGCAGTCGCTTAAGGGTCAGATCATTTTCACGTGACTTTCGCTTGTAGGCGATGAGGACGAGGATGACGATGATGAGGAGGAGACCTCCACCTGCAGCAATGCTAACAATGGCTGGAAGGGTCAGCAGGCTGTCAGACATAATGTGGACAGCACCCGGAGACACGTGGAGACCACCTACTTGAACCTGTCAAGAGGTGCAAGAGTCACAGTGAAATTATTAGAACTAAATCACTTATGGAAAGCATGCAAGTGAGATCTATATTACATGATAACTGATACACAGCAACACTCTAAGTCAAGTCTAGCAAATTCTGCAAAAATCTTGGCAAATATTGTCTGCTAAAACTGATTTTGGGTGCAAGCCCATGGTTATCTATATGCTGATGTTAAGAGGGAAACAGTCTGAAGTTTGCACTCAATAAGCTAGTGGGTAACTAAAAATAATTGCGGTGGATTCTGGCAGAACCTTTTGACAGCTAGAGCACACTCATGCTGCTCTCGCTTTGACCCTTTCCTTCAGCTGAATTAACAATGATGAGAACACAAACAATAGCGTTTAGGGGTCAACTGTTATAAAAAACAGAAATCACAAATACAGGGATAGATGGAAAGTAAGAGGGTAAGAAAATTAGGACTACGACAAAAACACAGACCCGAACAGTACTGACCATAACTTTGTATTGCCCAGTGAGGTTGGGTGGCTCACACAGCAGCTGGCTCTCTGACACAGTGACAGAACAGGGAGTCTCTCCTATTAGTACTGTGTAGTTAAGCTTCACCCCTCCTGATGCTGGTGGAACCAGGTTTCTGCCCTGTGGACACAGAGGGATGACAGAGAGGTGTGAAATTAGGAGATAAACTCAGACACACAAACGAAAATCTGTCATTTTAAAAAATGCTCCACAACCAATATGTCACCTGAATACAGCGCAAATTAAGTCCCTAGGTGTGGGCACAGCTGACACCAAATATGATTCCATATTGAGATCAGACAAGCTGATTTATTTTACAATGGGGACAGCTGGTAATCAGGAGAAAGGACTGAGATTTATCTCTCAACAAATACTTTGCTCTCCATTTGGCAGGTAAAATAATTAAAGAAAAAAACATCACATACACTTGCTTATGTTGCTATACAAACATAATAATAATTAAGTGAGAAAGGAATCAAAGTTTTTCCCAAGGACAGAGGTGGAAAGTAACAAGGCATGGATACTTTGTTACTGTGGAGTTTCCAGGTATTTGTACTTTAACTGGGTATTTTGTCTTCTGACAATTTTTACTTTTACTCTCTATATTTTACCACGAATATCTCTACTTTCCACGGCTCAGGTTTTCAAAAGAGGTTCATTACTTTAGGTTTAATGCATTTGAGGGGAGTTACTCCACTCCTCTGGAGTTTGCATATGTGGAGTTTGCCTTCCCCTTTAGTAATGTGTTTTTACAAGTCCTTCTGCAAGACTATTTCAGGAAAAAGGAGCAGCACATCTAAAAATATTTTTGCCCAAATGTGTTCTAGCTCCAGGAACAAACACTTGAAAAATATTGTGAGAACAAATGCCATAGTGATAGCGGTTTTTACACATGCATGCACACAGATAAGATGAATGAAAAGCCTAGAACTCTGCCAATATGTCTCCGCCTTAAATCTGACCCTGTGTGACCTTGATCTTTGATCCCACAAATCTGTAAATGTTTTAGATGTTTCACCTAATATAGGTATTAACCACACAAAGTTTGGGAAATATTCAGCAAACAAATCAGCTCCTGTAGTGTTAAGATTTTTAATGGATAGACAGATGGGCAGACAGACAACCTGAAAACATAATGCCTCTGTGGTGGAGACATAACTAGTCGAAGCAGAGATTCATACATAAAAGCCAACCAGAGGGAACCCCTGCAGACATATGGAAATGGCCACTTAGCTGCAGAATACAAATGTTAAGTTTGTTAGCCTATGTGTGTGGCTTCAACCAGCAAATGATATGCAGATTTATATGCATGCTGTGCTGCATTTCCAATACCTTGAGAATGATGGGTGAGCCCGGTTTTTGCTCAAGAACACCAGTGGTGCTAAGTGGTTCAAAGTAAGGGTTTGGGTAGTAGAGGAGGTTAGTGTTGTTGTAGACCAGCAGCGCTTGGACGTTGTTGAAGATGAATCCAAACTCATCTGCATGTTTTACTGTGTCCAAACCCGGATGGTACTCTGCCATCAACGAAGGAGCAAAGCAACTCATGCTGGTGGTGTTCAATACTTTACACACCTAGAGAGAGTGAACAAACACAAGAGAAAAATGTTACTGAGAAAATCTACTTTCCCTCATGCCACTGGGGATGTGTTGCACATCATGCAGTGATAGCCTGTGTACCTTGAAATGAAACAAGAGTTGTGGTTCAGTCATTCAGAATAAACTTAGACAGGTTAGAATAGCTAAATTTTTTCTTTTTCTCTGGTTTCATAATGAAATACCAAGTTTCAAGCTAATACAGTAAAGTCCTCTGCAACCTAAATGATGATCTTAACTGAACCCTGCAGGGCACTCACCAGCCTTATAATTAACCTATAAAGGCCAAATTCTTTTCATAAAAAACTGTTTATTTTCTGCCATTAAATCCATCTTTATTATAGAGGAAGCCTCCCTAAGAATTGGAAATAAATTGCTGCAACTGCCTCACTAAAAAACACTGGAGGACAACAACCACAAAGGATGGAGGCACTGCCGCTGTCTCCGCTGGAAGAGGTTGAGCTATGGCTCTTTTATTACTTCTCTCAAGTTTGCCCAGATGAGAGACCTGTTTTCCATCCATCCTCCTCGTCTCAGCTCTAGAGGGAAGGGGAGAGAGGATTGATTGCTGCACAGCACTCTGCTCAGAGAGGTTTTTATCTCCTCTCACTCCCTCCCAGCTCTCTCTCTGGGGAAGAAACTTAATTAGAAGTAAATATCATCAAAGGTGCTGAACGCTAGCGAGTACCACGCCTCCTACCTGTTGTCTGGTGCTCCAGAGAAAGCCGGGAAGATCGATGCAAACTCATTCTGTGTAGGGTACACCAATTGGATTTTGCCAGCGTGGTGCAAAGCAAGTTGCAGGAGAGTGATTGTAGAGGTAGAAGGAAGGACTGGCATCTTTATTTAGTTTGCCCTTGGATACAGACTAAAGAGTGTGCTCAGCATGTAGCACTGAATCTCATTCTTAAAATAAATTCAGACAACTCTGACATACAGAGTCACAAAAAATGCCACGCTGCAACTGAGGATTATAGTAATTAATAATTAATCTGTTGATAATTGTTATCTCTGTTTATCACTTGGCCTTTCTAAAGTCAGAAAATGCTACAAATGCCTGTTACAAGTTGCTAAAGCAGAAAGTGACATCTTTCAATGCCTATTAAATAGTCTGAAGAGACTCTTATACAATGAAAAAAGGTGGAAAGCAAGAAAATCCTTACATTTTAAACAGTTAAAGTAAATGTTTGTTGCTTTTAATTGAACCAGGACTTGATAATTTTCAATTATTTTTCTATTAGTGGAAGAAATGTCTAAATGAAATTGAGATGGAATATAATTTTTAACACTACAGCAATCTCAGCAACATATACTGCAATAAACGCTGTATGGTCAAAAGTATTGGGCCACTCTGAAATTCAGGTATTTTATTCAGTCCCATTGCCACAGATGTACAGAGTGGGGTAGTCGAGCGCTGAGGCACACAGTGCATAAAAGTCATCAACACTCTGTTGACTCCATACCTGCAATATTCCAAACCTCCTTTGGCATTAACATCAGCCCAAAAACTGCACCGGGAGCTTCATGGCATGGGTTTCCATGGTTGAGCATCTGCATACATCCTTACAGTACACAGTGCAACGCTAAACGACAGATGGAGTGGTGTAAAGTACACTGACACTGGACTGACACATTTCTCTATGGATGAGTCTGGGTTTGGTGAATGTCAGGAGAATATTACCCACCTGACTACATTATACCAACTGTAAAGTTTGGTGGATGGATAATGTTATGGGGTTGTTTTATTTGCAGTAAAGGAACTCTTAATGGTTCAGCATACCAAACATGTTGGGCTATTCTATGTTTCCAACTTTGTGAGAGCAGTTTGGGGAAGGGGAAGGCCCTTTCCTGTTCCAGCGCAACTATGCCACAGTGCACTAAGAAATGTCCATAAATTTATGGTTGGATGCGTTTGGTGTAGAAGAATTTGACTGGCCCACACAGTGCTCTGACCTGTGACACTTTTGAGATGAACTAGAATGGAGATAATGAGTTAGACCCTTTCATTCAAAATGAGCGTCTGACCTCACAAAAGCTCTTATGGATAAATGGGCAAAAATTCCCACAGACATTCAAATCTTTTAGAAAACCTTCCCAGAACAGTGGATGTTTTTATAGATGCAAAGGGAAGACCAACTCTAAATTAATGCCTACGAATTTAGAATGGGACGTTAGAAAGGCTCCTGTAGGTGTAATCTGTAGGTGACCTAATATTTATGTCCACAAGGTGTAGCTCTGAATGCTCAGAACTAACAACTCCTGGTCTTGAGAATTTTCTTTATAATTTCTAAACTTTATAAGCCATAGTAGCAGTCCATTAGCAGAGCAAAAAGATAAGCTCCTTATAAAAATAGATGGCACAGCCAGATAGGACTCATGACATACTTTGACTAAGTTTAGGTTCTGTGAAATCACATTAACAACTTAAAAGTTACAGTATTAAAAAAAAAAAAAGAATTAGAGTTAATGAAAATTTTTACAGACGCTTTAACATGCATAAAAATGTCACTTCAAAGTGAACCACAATTAACTGTTAAAATCTGCATGGCATAGTTCAGATCCACATATATAAGCTAACAGGAAGAAAAATGTTTGAACAGTGCTGCTCAGAAACACTGGATAATTACGATTATTTTGATTCCAATAATGCAAACACAAAAATATGGAACAGATCAACTCAGTTAATTTTATCCACTTATGTAGTTGTAAAATAATTTTCCGAGCTATTGAGCTTTTTATGTGGCCATCCTGGTTGTTGCTGTTTAGTGTGTGAGCTGATATGATCTGAGCACTGCCTGGTGTGAGTGTCAGTCAAATTAACCAGCACAACCGTATGCTCTTTTTTTTTTATCAGGATTAAAGGTTGACTGGACAGAAGATTTCAAGTCTAGCCTGATATGGGCTGCTTTCTCAATGCACGATGACATGTTATATGGTATAGACAGGTCCATATGGTCCACCAGGATCCTTATGACTGTTGCATTGGAACAGCGAGGCATTTGCAAGTCAACTAAAGCTCTGACTACCATCTGTTGTGCCGGGGATGGATACTGTGTGTCTTTTTTTCCTGCTGTACTCCCTTTCCTACAACTCTCTCTCTCTCTCTGCGCGTCTTAAATCCTTTCTTTTTCTGGATCTTGTCAGGATAGAAAACTGCTCCTATCATGTCGGATGGTTTTTACTGAGCGTGACATCTAAATCCGAAACGATGAGTGAGTAGGTAGTGATGGGTAAATGGGGCATTGTGAGATTAAGAAATGGATACTTTGACTGGAGCAACAGAATGATATATTTCAAAACAACATGACACTTTTGCATTATTTCTGCATGTCAACAGATGGATGTTAAGTATGTTCCAAATATTGCTCAATAGTCAGTCATGAAATTAAACTTTACAGATTCCAAACAACATGTATGCATTTTTGCTCTCTATCTTTAGAACATAACGATTAAAAAAAACTGTCTACTGTCAAATAAAGCGTACACAATAGTACAACTCTTTCTGTAGGCCATGTGGCGAAGGAAGCTACACATTGTACAGCACTGATAAAGTGAATTGAGGTCAACAGAAAGAGAAAATAATTGGAATCTTGGCCTCATCTGTCTTCTTTCTCTAGTGTTGGATGGAGCCAGTGTGTTTTAAGGCAGTAACACTCCAACCCCTCTGGCTGAATACATTACCATGATCTACTGTGCAGATACAGCCCACTCAATCATTCAAAGGTCTCTGGCCAGGGTAGTGGTAAGAGAGGCTGAGAGAGTGAGAGCAAGTACAGATAAGATGGGCTGGCTGTGGAGATGCGTGTAGGAAAAATGTGAGGAGTTCACAGAGTCAAAGGTCATCTGGAGGCTAACATTTGATAGCTAGTCATTGGCTGTTCTGCTGTTCCTATACTCAGTTACTCCTACACTGTGTCTATTTTCCTGCTTGCCCACTGTTCCAACCAACTGCTAGAACTGGCATTAAGTCTAACTTCAGCTCTGATTGGTCTATCCAAGATCTGAGTGGTTGTTATTTAGTGAAGCTGGAGATATTTTTTTAATTCTACACCACACACAAAGTGAAAAAAACAAACAAAAACAAAAATAAAAACATGCATTTGTATGTCTTGTGATGAGGATGCGACTGATTTAAAATTAATCCTGTAAGCTCTGTTTCATATATGTCTCTGTTTCAGACTATGCTCTTTTGAAGCTAATGCAAAAATGATGCTAGACTTTGAGACTGAGGACACTTGGGTTGCCATGATCAATCAATAACCAACTCAGGACACTGGTACTGTTAAAATGATACATGTGTCAACATGTAAATCTGGCATCTGTTATTATTTCTTACGGCAAAGATTGGCAGCCTACATATTTAAGTGATTGGTATACCCATGCCGAACACATTCTATGATCAGTAGCAGCTGTAAAGGCACCTGATATGCCAAGCCTGACACTCAGTTCATGCATCTAAAGTGTGGCAAATGTGGCAGATGAAATATTTCTGGGAGAGGGAAATGTTCTAGAGCTGGAAAATAACCCTTTTAGCTTTAATCAAGATCATGATAAATGTTTCAATTGTGAATCCAGTGACAGATACAGAGCATTTCACAAAGAAAATTGTCTTTTTTCCTCTCTCCTGATTTCTTTGTGAATCTGTGCAGGTGACACAAGGGAGGGAGAGAAGAGAAGCAATTTAGAAAGAGACAGGTGATCATTTGAAGGCTGGCTGACAGACAGCAGCTCTTATTGCTATAGGCTTCTCTGCTGTTTGCCTTCCTCCCGTGACAAAAAGGGAAAGGGGCAGAAGGGGTTGGGAGGGTGAGATGAAGGATGGGTAATTGTAACCTTAGCATTTAATAGAAATTCATTCTCTCTGGCTGTGGGGACAATCAAGACAGTGACACAGTCTTCTTTTGTTAGGTGCTAGGTGGGGAGTAGGATGGGATGAGGCAGGGTGGAGATGAACAACTTGCTTTCAAAGATTCGGAAGCTTACATATCAGACACTATGTCACCCATACACAAGTCAAATTCCATTTTGCCAGGTTTTTCTCTCTCTCATTCATTAAGTGTTTTTTTCCCTTTCCCTAAATATAAAACAGAGAAGATCTGCCTTTTACCTCAAATGAGGTCTTTTCAAGCTCTCACATGGGGACACTGTAGCTCAGACACCTCAGAGCAGAGTTATGATTTTTTTACAGAAATGTTCATTAAGCAAGACAGACACTTAAGGCAAATTTTAGACTGCTACTTTCAGAGACAGGAAGTTGGAAATGCAATGAAAGCTCTTTAAGAGGGCTTTTATGTATCACTACACGCATGTGTGCTAACCTGTTCTAAAAGTCTACAAATGATTTTGTAAGATTTAAGTGGCTTTTTAATAGAAAGCCATGTGTGAGACTGAAGTATGTCTGGACCCGTGTGTCTCATTTTTTTCCATGTAACACAATACTTGTGTGTATGTTTGGTGTGTGTGTGTGTGTGTATTTATTATTTATGAAATTTCCCCCTGGGATTAATAAAGTATTCTGATTCTGATTCGTCGAGTTTTCTAAGGTTTTCTTGCAAAGAAGAGCTCACATTATACATTCTGGCAGAGGTTCACATTTTGATCTTGGGTCCCAAGATCCTGAGGTCATGTGGAAAGAGAATGCCTTTTCACTGAAGATGTTAAGAAATGTCCTGAGATTTAAAATCCCATGCTGTGAATCAAGGGAATGCTAACCACAGATGGGATGATGCCCATCTTGAGCATTCAAGAGGTGGGTGACTTGTTGCAAACTCACTCACTGTGAAACCTAAGAAAAACTGAGTGCTCTGTCTTCTTGCCTACCCAAACCTGCAAAAAATAAAGGTAAACAATTTTTGCTTTTGTTAGAAAAAGCAGCATGGAAAATCCGTCTCTTTTACTCCCTCTCTCTCCACTTCGGTTACACTAACACTTTCATGTGTGGACAGATCATTGCTAAGGTGTTTTGTCATGTTTCTGGTCAGTAAAAGTGTTCGTTACTTCTGTTAAATCATCTCAGATTTTCACTTATTTGCACCTTTTCTGACTGGCTGCAGGGTACTGAGAAAACCTGCTACTACTGCATGTCTTAACTTTTCACTTAAATGTGTGTAGATAGCGCTGGATTGTTCTTTTTAACATCTCAGTGTAGTTTTAGTCCTAAGCTCTTGCTAAATCATCCATTTCACAAGGATGCACACCCCAGAGACAAACATGCATGCTTATAGAGAATAAATGCAGATGTAGATTCATACAGTGACTGCTGTTCTTCAACCAGTAGAAACCATGCTATAGCTGTTACATGTAGACTAAAAGTGTTTTTGAATATTAATTAATTGAAGTTGATTATTATTCTGCTCATTTTTGCTGGAGATCATCCACAAAAACAGTCATCTCAGAGATGCCAGCATCTGAACAGGGAATCAAACCAGAAACTTGTCAGTTACTACTTGGCTGTGCTAACCCCTGATCGATGACTCTACAAAAGACCCAAGCTGCCCACCCAAACATAGCAGGCCAGAACTGACCCTGACATTACATGGACTTAATTAATCCAAATGATTTTAACATTTGTGTCCTTGCATACACCTCTGTTAATGTTTAATGAGTAAAAAAGTTCAGGGCTGCAGTGCATGAGTGAAAATGGATTTACACAAGATGCACAGAGACCAACAACACAGTACTGGGCACTACTCTCTATCCTTCACAATCCCCTTTATTGTATTCAGCTGCCCTCCCCACCTTATGCCAGACCACAGAGAGGAAATCCCATCCTCTTAATTAAACAAAGACCCCCAGGACAGGGGCTCAAATGCAATTTGTAACGATTTCCTGCAGCCAAGTCTTTGATTATACAAGTGCTCTTTATGCTGACCAAAGACTTCTGACTGCAGTTAATCTTCCATTGAAAGCCATTAGGAGTCTCCTTGCCCCCGATGTTGCACACCTCTAACATTCTCCCCACTGACCCTTTTATACTCTTCGTCAACTTTTGCTGTCCTCCAGCTGGCTCCTTCTCTTTTCTTAAACATGCGAAAATGCTGTTCAGGGGTCAGGAGACTAGTGTAAATAAAACACAGATTTAGTAGATGAAAGGTGCAAAAGATTTTGAGTGTACTTTTTCTTAAATAGTGCATGCAGACCACTCTCACTGCCAGCTGTATTATTTACATTCTCCGGGGTCAAGAAGACTGGGGTTCAAGCATAAATCAAAGACACATAGAGGGTTAGAGACCCTGTTAAGTGATACAGTAGCTCTTTTTTATTTACCCAAAGTAAATGTCACTAAGCTTGTGGCATGTCAGGCTGGATCTAGCACATTATCTTACATGAATATGCACAGTAGAAGCCCTCTAGTACACATACAGTATTAACTAGCTCTACGGTTCAAACAGTAAATTAGTCCTTACATTGACAGACTCTCGGCCGGCGTATTTCACTCGGATCCTGGGCTCCTGAACCACATCCAGATTGGTTCCTGTCACCATCAGGGGAGTGTGACCACTGAAAAAATAAAAAGGACCACATGCCATTTGTTAAAAAGTTTTAATAATCATGCTTGTCAGATCCTGCTTGAATTTTGTTTAAAAGTTTCTTTTTGTTAAAAACTCTATTTAAAAAAGAACAAGAAAGGAAAAAAAGAGAGAAAAAGAGTCCAAAGGCTGTTGTGGATCACCTCTGATTTACCTATTTAAAATGTTCACTCTCATTTGAGAATAAATGCAACCGATCGAATCCTATCTTAAGTTTATTTTAGAAGGTAACGGCCTTTGGAGGATGATGATTAGGGATGCATTTTAACTGATTTTTTTCTTTTCTTTTTTTTTTTACTATTGACAATCAACTGGTGCGAAAAACCTGGAGAGCCCAAGCAATGTTTATATGCCGTGCTGGTAATGGGCCTCATGGCACAAGAAAACAAAAACAAAGCAAACAAACCAAGGAGGAAAAAAACTCCTGAATTCCCAGGCCTCCTGTAGCTAGCTGGATTTGGTAAAGATGCTTGGTGAATTTGTTGCTGCACCTGTCAGTGCGGTTTGCTGAACAACGGCTTAGGAGTAGATACAGGAGTTGGATATGCTCTTAGGCCAGTTTCACTATAATAGCAGTGAGTGGCTGTGAACAGACTGTGTGCTGTCTATTAATTCCAGTAGATTATTCATTCAGCAGCTAAATACATTGACCGTTCTGTGCTCTTTTTCTTTCTCTCTCTCTCTGTTGCTTCTTTCTGCAGTTATCTAGATCCTGAGAGAGCATGGATCACTGCAGTGTGTTGGTTAAAAGAGAATTAGATTTATATTTAATTTGTTCTCTCTTCCCATGTACAAAAATGCATAAAAAGATGACATGATGGGTTTCCTATCTGCATCTCCTTTCATTTCTTCCCTCTATCCCCTTTGCGCTGTTGCATGTTTGCTGCATTGTACCCTACACTCTTTTTCTAAGCTCATGCCATCTGCTGTGGACTCACACCTCTGATAGCACATTGTTCTAGTAAACCACCATGTCATCTTTATCCCTCTCCTCCTTTTAATTAGTAGTGTTTTATGTATGTGTATCTCTCTGCCAAAGACATTCAACAGATGGATCCACACTGCATTCAATCGAAGAATCTCACTCTCAAAAGTGCCCACTCTCTCCAATCAGTGAGCTTCGGGTTCTTCTATCAATTCCAAACTAATTGGAAGAGAACTGAACCGTAATTGAAAGTGCAATATTGACTCATATCTGTCTATTGTGGCTGGCATGAGCTAATTAGCTCTAAAGCTTTGGATGGGGGAAATTCTTGTCTGAGAGTCAGAAGCTCAAGCAGCTCACATATACAATTTGAGAAGTGTGTAAAGGGTTACCTTGCAATACTCCAGTCTGGTTCAATGCGCTGGACAGTAGGGTCCTCTATGTACTCAAAGGTGAGTCTCTCCTTGATTTGGGCATGATCCACATTCACACTGATCTGAACTGGGCCAACCCCAGACAGAGAAGGAGCAGAGTAGCACACTATCTCTGTCATTGTCCGTCTACAAGCAAAAAAGAACAGCAATATTAATTGAATTACTCAATCTGTATCAATATTAATTCATAAAGCTAAACAACTGCAGAAAATAGATGTGCATTTGAAAAATCAAATCAAGATAACCTTTTAAATGCAAAATTAATCTTATATTATGCACTACTTATTAATTTACCGCATTCTTATAACACAGAGACTCAATTTACATGAGCAACAAAATAGATTGTATTTTTTCTAGCAGCTCTGTTCTGTAATTATCCTACTGAAGACGACATCAACACAGGTGCACCTAGTGCACACAAACTAACACACGGACAGTACCTCCAGCACTCATACATGCTTCTAATGTCTGCTTTCTCCCCCCGTACAAGACTTCATAATCTACCTGCAAACCCTATGAATTTGTCCAAATTCATTTGGAGAGAAGAGCTTGTAGTTGAACAGGCCCCGATCCTCCTCTTTTTCCCATGCCAGGAATACAGTGGAGAAGCAGAAACCAGTAATTAGCCCCATATCTCATTAAAGTTAGCTTGGCTCCTCAACCTTACAACATTACAGTCAGAATACTGTGGCAGGGCTTAAAATAGGTGCCTCCAGGAGTGGAAAGCAGAAAGAGGACATGTAGGAGTAACTAAAAGATGGTAAGAGGGATGGGCGGAGGGAGACTGAAGCAACTGCAAGACTGAGAATTAAAAATTTGGGGGATGGGGGAGAACAGATAAACTAATTAAGAATGAGAGAATGGGAGAATGAACAGCATGAGGAGGACAGAGCTGGATTAAAAAGAAGATTTTTTTTTCTTGAAGCTGTTATTACAAGGTTTGATGCAGTAGGTCATCAAAACCTTATTAAAGTTTACATAAGTTTCCGACAGAGGCAGAAAAGAGGGTTTCTCTTGGGGCTATTCACAGTAATATCAAGGAAAAAAATACAAGAAAGCCAAAAAACTGCAGCTCATTGTCACAAGAACAAGAGCTCTCATTATTTTTATTTATTTACTTTTAACCTGCTAACAGCATGCCACATAGCAAGTTAAATTCAAGCCATTTTTATACTGTCAGAATAAAAGTAAAAGTGAAAGCCATGGGAAAATGTAAAGACGCAAAAAAGAACATACACCCTGTTTGATTCTAAGGTTTTACATATCAAGACATAGTAAAAATCATCTTAAAATTAGGTAAATACAACTTTACATGAAGAACAACACATGATCATTACTCATCAAACAAAAAAATCTAATAAAAAATTAAGTACACCCTTACTACTTTCAAGAATTAAGAAGGTAAGCAGCAGCCATATGCTGCTAATCAAATCCACTTGATTAACTGGACATTAACTGTTGTAACCACCACTGTAAAAGCAGAAGTTTTGGCAGTTTGGTGGTCTGGAGCATTAAGTTGTGTGTTAACACAATGCCAAGGATGAAAGACAACAGCAATGACCTGTTTGAGCAAAATATGGTTTTTATATCTGTAGCAGCACATCTGCAGTACAACTGTGTCAAAGAGCAATGTCTCACCTAAAGAATTCACATGTCTGGTTTCCAAACTGAACGTTGACACTGCTTCCGGCACCAAGGTTTTCTCCCATTATAGTTACTTTAGTGCCTCCAGACTCTGGACCTCTGCTAGGGGACAGACCTGTGACTGTCGGTGTCTAAAAAAACAGATGCAGAAAGAGACAGGTTAAGACAGGCTATCATTGAAATTTAAAGTGAGGAAGAAACAGAAAGAAAAGACAAGAGACCAAAAGGCAGACTAAAAGATGGGTTTTTTAACAGTAAACAGAGAAACATCTCTGTTTTAACACTTTACAATTTCTAGCAAATTAGGTATTCACGTGAACAGGCCGATGGCAGTGGAGTGCAGTGCTGGTGGGAGACAAGGAAATAAAACCAGGGACACTTAGAGTCCCTGAGAGATGCTACTCCTGTGTGTAGTGCATTGCTGGGTTGTGTCTGAGTAAGGTTTTTTTTAAAAACAATCTCAAAATAACTAATGCTTTCAGCAGCACACAGCTAGGATGCTGTCACACAGACAGATGGAGTAATATCCAAGTAGACAGCACACATACACAGGAACACACATACACACCTGTATCTGAACAAACATAAAACAACAATTTGAGGAACAACTAAATGCACACTGTCATTTACAATGCCCCTTTGCCTACAAGGTCACATGGGTAGTATGTCTTGTCGGAAAAAACTGAAGAAGGCTCCTGTGATGATGTAGTCTTTTTTTAGGTGGCCTGCAATACAAGAAAATTGTAAGCATTGCCAATTCTCGGCTCTGTGAAGTAATCTCAGAGGAATTCCAGTGCCTCGCTGAGCAGCAGCTGTATCACTGGTGAGAAAAAGTGGCCAAGGAAATGTTACAGAGCCAAGAGCATTACGCTGACAAAACTCAAAACTGACAGCAATGTGTGGCTTCCAGCATGCAAGATAGTGCAGGTAGTCTAAAACCACAAGCAATAATTACTAACTGCTGCTAATTGTTAAGGGAGTGCTAATTGTGAAGGTGTGAGAGATTGCTAATGAGAAAGCAGATTAACACTGCAGGTAGACATTAGACGTCTAAGAAAAGGAAACGTGTGAGGATGGGGATTAGACAGAATATATATAAAAGATGGAAATAATATCCCTTGCTAGCCACCATATTGTTTTTGTTTGTTTTTGTTTTAGCCAGAAAGGAAAATATTTGGGCAAGTAGTTGGGGATTATTATTATTATTTTAATAATTCACCATTTTAAATGTCATTAAAGTCTAAATTTATGCAACAATAGTGAGGTAGAAAGGTAGCATAGATAGTGGTTATTTGCTAGGCTTCATCTCAGCTACTAAGATTTGCTGAAACGGACCTCTTGAACTTGTTTGTTGTTTTGGTGGAGGATTTTTATGAAACTATTGTTTATAAAAATGACTTGCTGTGCCATTAATTACACAGCAATCCTATCCAAGAAGTCTGCGCTCTGTTTGATAAGTAAAATAATTTTATTTGCAAGTTACTTAGTTTAGTAGGCATCAGTGTCACCTATTCAGCAGCTATAGTTTAAGGACACACTTTGGCCATTTCTAAATACATGTTCTTGTGTGTAGTTGTGTTCTTGTGAACTTGTGAAATGTCATCAGTTGCAGCCAAAGTACTGTTCCAGTTGAAAATACACATTCAAGTCAAGTATGCTCAAAATGCCCGGATGTGCTCTTGCACCATCTGTCTTATCAAGGATGCACTGGCTTGTGACTTGTGTGGACTTGGGACAGCCAAGTGTCCCAAAATGCATTTCAAGTGAAAAATCAAAAGTGGCGATGGTGGAGAAGAGTACCCCAAACTGTAAGTAAAGTTTTGAAATACAAATGAATAAACTTTAAACATGTTTTTAGACAAGAATGTAGTGGCGTAAACTTCAAATATCTGGTCGATTTGTCAAGCTAGTGCTTATCTGTAAAAGTGTTCCAACGTTTTTGGAGATGTGACGTCCCGTTACTCTAACATGTTGCTATCAGCTGACCGGGCGGTCAGAGCTCATGAAACCCACTGAAGATGACCTGCTCATAATCATTTGTAATTTAGTTTTTTAAAGTAAAAAGTAGAGAACATACTGCAGCCCACCTAAGCTATGACATCACCAAGTATGACATCACCAAGTATGCTGGAATTGAGTAATACCCCTTGTTAACAAAACTTGCTAGAGTTTGTTGATAACTCAGTGCTCTGCCTTCTTTTCCAAATAAGGTCACTTCTGGCTTCTATTAATCCATCCATCCATCCGTCTGCCTGTTTTTCTGTCCACGGACAGACGGACACAAAAACAGACTTTTCAAAAAATATTCTACTTTTAGGAATGTTTAACCTATATTAAACAGCTTAGCTAATGGGGTTTAAAAATTACACTGATGTGCAACACCAGCGAACAGGGAAAACACAATTAAAATTAGCACATGAGACAGTATTAATTTCATAATGATCTCATTAATAAAGAAACAACATCTGCAACTGTAAACACAAAGAGATCATTACAGGGGACCCCTTGAAAGCCCTGTTCTGTCAGTTGAAGAATGTTATTTCTAAAATAACAAGCAAGCATGCATAGAGCTGCCTAATTACATTCCTGTTATGAATGGCAATTCAAAAAATGAGTATTTGCCTTTGGCCCATACACAATTCATTTGTAAGAACAAATCACTTTTTAAAAAAAAATTCACAGTATATATTTAGTTTTATGCACATAATCTTTCTTAGCCCCAATATTGAGTACATCACACTTTACAAGTGTTCTTTCTGAATACAATGGAATTAAAAATGCAGCATACCACAAAGGAGTAGTGTTGAGAGGAGCGAGCAGTAAGTTCCGGCTTGCACTCGCCAACACAGAGCTGTACTGGACCAGGTCTGCTGTCTGCAGAGGCCACATCCATCTCACAGACAATCCTGCAAAAAACAGAATTTTTTCAGTCAAGATTATTTGATGTACAAAAATGAGTGCTAAATACACTGGAGTATATGGACAAACATGTTGCCCACACCTCTTAATCACTGAATTCAGGTGTTTGAGAAAAGAAGGATTTTATAAAGATCCACAATCAAATGTAAGAGGAATTATTGCAAGGTGGAAGCATTTAGGAACCACACTAACTCAACTAAGAAGTGGCAGACCACGTACAGTTACAGAGTGAGGTCACCAAGTGCTGAGGCACGTAGTGCGTAAATGTCGCCAACCCTCTGCTCACTCAGTAAATGCAGAGTTCCAAAGTTCCTCTGGCATTATCATCAGCATAAATACTGTGCACTGGGAGCTTCATAGCATAGGTTTCTATAGCCAAGTAGCTGCAGCCTTACATCACCAAGCACAATGCCAATCTGATGCTTGGCATTGTGCTTGCGAATTTGGGGAAGGCCCTTTTCTGTTCCAGCATGACTTCATCCCAGCGCACAAAGCAAGGTCCATAAAGGTATGGTAGGATGAGTTTGATGTGGAAGAATTTGACTGGCCCATACAGAGCCCTGACCTCAATCCCATTCAGCACCTATGGGATGAACTAGAATGGCGATTGTGAGTCAGGTCCTTTTGTTCAACATCAGTGTCTAACATAACGAATGCCCTTCTTGACCATATAGTGTACTTAAACTGCATTCTCCAAAACTCCCTCACTTCAAATACTGTACTTGAGGCTGTAATGGAAAGAATGTACCTTTCTCAAAAGTAACTTCAGGCTTAAAAGTTATCTTCATGACTGAATGCTTAAGCAAGGTTGTGGAAAAAAATCAAAACACTTCTCTGCTTGATATTGATTTATCTTCTGCTCTAATTACAGTCTTCTTTTGTTGTTTCACTCATTTCATTATGGGACACAGCCAGACATCGATGACAATCTTTAAATGAGACCAAGACTCCTCCTCTCTTGGCCCGCCAACACGCCGTACCTGAATGTAGTAAATTTCCCACTAACAACTAGATCCCCGACAGTGATGGTGCTGTGCCAGTGCAGCAAGTCTAATGTAAATCATGCAGCAAAATCAATACGGTTCCATCATATCATGTGATCAGGTATCTCCCAGCACTGCGGGTGACTAGATCGAATGACATAATAAAATGAGAGCGTCTATTGATCGCTGGTGCCAGGGAGTAATAAAGTACAAGAAGCAATCACAGTGTGGAAAGAGAGGTAGAATATGTGGGGAAGCAGATGGCAGGGGCAGGTAGGACCGGAGCTGATGAAGCAGAGCAGATGTATTGTTTCTCCAGCACTGATCATCTGAATTACAACAAATGACTTTGGGAGCTTTGTTAGATGAACTATGTGGAACAGAGTAGGTAAAGGAGGATTTACTCACTGACAGAACTAACATTATCCTCTCTCTACACCTCACTTGACACCCTACCTAAAGGCCTACTATACTGGCCATTTCCAAATTTATGTAAATATATTTGGCTTTTTAAAACTTATCATTAAATGGGATCCTTTGTGTGAATCTTGGCAAATCTGTTCTTCCTATAAAAACCTGTGGGTTACTTTATAACTTAATTATTTCAAATAAAGACCCAATTTGGAAATCACACAAATGGTGCAGAATAGCCCTCAGAAAATGTACTTTCTGACTGCTGAAAAACAAAAGTTGAGACTTTTTCCTTCAAAGAGGGACTGTCTTTCACACATACCTCTGAAGTACTAACATAAAAGACACATAAATATGTATTTCTGTTCAGTCCAGTCCATCATAGGAAGGCTGGTGACTGAATTAAGACTCAAAACAAACACCAACAGTCAGATAAGGACATGCGCATAATGAACCTGGAGCCAATATAACTCCCAGGTGTTGAATAAAAATCCAGTTCAGAATATCATCTGAATGACTTCAACTCCTTCAAAAAGTTAGACTGAAGAGGCCACAGGTCAGGCTTCTTTAAAAAATTTTTCTAAGTCAATTTCTTCTTTACCCGCCATATAAACAAATTCCCAAGTTTGTCCCCAATTGCATTAAAGTGCTGCAGACAAATTGTCCCCTACGGCCAAGTGGATTTTAATTACAGCTACTCAGTGAAGGTCTTACCATAGGCATATTCTAACATAGGCATATTCTATGTCATGTGAGTTGTAGTTATATCTTCATTACTTTGTCACAGACACAATAGTGATGAGTATCAAAATAAACGGTAAACTAGCAGCAATTGTGCATGTGCAACTTTGACATACGTACTGTTAAATCATGCAGGAGAGAAACTATGTGACTTATAGCAATAGTGCAGTGCTTAGCTGTTCTCTTTCTGAGGGGAGAAGTAGGCCAAGGAAAAAATTAGGGTTAAAGGCTCCTCTGAGAACCATGACAGTGATAGCCTGCATGTGTGCGTGGGTGTGGGTGTGTGGGTTCATTCAGTTTTTGCCTGTCATCTCTGTTTCAGTGAACTGGTATACATTTCAAACTTAACACCATTTTTTCAAATTTAAATCAGTAGAGAGAAGATTTCATTCCAACTGAAAGAAAAGCCAATTATTTCTGAGCACTTGTGCCTCCTACAGAAAACTCTAACAGTGTTACAATGTTATTTCTAGGGGAGTTGTGATGGATGCAGTGGCCAATAATGAGTTTACGATAGCAATGCTGTACTACATTTTAATTCATCTTTCTCATATTGTATCAGTTTTCCATGGTATAATTATCTAACCTATAATTGCTGCAAAATGTGCATTTTTGTTCCTTCTACGGTACATAACATCTTCAAAATTACAACAGGATTATTATTTTTTAATAAAGTGTTGCACTTCACTGATGAACCTCAGTATCCAAAGGCATTTCAACCTAATCCTAACCCAAATATGCACATTTTTTTTGGTTTTTTTGGGTAAATTAAAGTAATATCTATCCATACATATATCTTGTGTGGGGCTCACATAATGTTAGGAGACAAAACAAGCATAAGCCACGGGGTTTCTACGTCTACACAGGTTTGTGTGTCTAGCTGAGGGGGTGATGGGCAAGTTGTGAAGCATGGGCCACATTTCATTAGTTCAGGGTGAATGGGACAGGCTTTACCATGATGTACACACAGCATGGGACAATTAAGGAGGTAAACAGAAGTAAACACACACAGCTGTTATGGGATTGTTACTAACTAGATGAGATACACAGAAAGAACTGGGGTAGTGTGCTGCAGGGGGAAAACAGCAATGTCAGGACCAGACTGTTTGGACCTGCTCCAGTCTTCATTAAAGCAGAGACTGTGCAACACACATGCTGTATATAGTTTAGAGTTTAGAGTTTATTAGCTGTTAAATCCCATAAATAATGTATCAAAACCCAAGGCTAGACGCATGGTATTATGAGAGCTAATAACTGATTTAATGCATGCTTATGCATTATGGAACCTCACATTGTTCAATATTAAATAAATAAAAATATATGAAATGAACAAATGAATCATGAATTTCTGAAGTAATTCATGTACGTACTTTCTGTAAATGAGTTGCATACTTCGCAGCTCTTGCAATTTTTCAGACGAGAAAATTGTTGTCTTTACACATTGGGCTTATTGGCTGATTAAAGAATGATCACGCAACGCTGTTAACAATATACTGCAAATCTTTTTTCCCAGTTTCTTTTAGTTAACTTGAAGAAAGAATAACTTTTCCAAAAGTATTTTCAAAGCTGTGTAATTAAATTTGGAGTAATTTTCTGTAGCAATAGCTTTATTATAATTTAAGTGCTTGTCCTGTTTGCATGACTTACTGTTCAGCGATGATGTAGCCATCCTCTACGGGGGTACACCTCACCCCCGCCACGTCTACGTTGCCAACCATGTCTGAAAAAGCCAGACCAAGGTTTGTGCCATAGATCGTCACCCTAGTGCCTCCCTCTGGGGGTCCAGCAATTGGCGTCACCTATAGGATCAAGCAGAAATTTGACATCAAATGATATTTTTGTCTTCAGGGATGCGGCTGGTTTATAGAAGCACATAAATGAGTGCAGGTTTCTGTAGGCGCTCAAGGGTAAATATGCTCTTTCGGTCCAGGTGGCTGTAAAAGCAATTAAGTGCACTCCTCAGTCCTACATCCACAAAATGTCAGAACATGCCATGAGTCACTGTGCCAAGAGCAAGTTCTAATCACAACAGTAACTAATGGTACTTGTTTTGCAGTTTTTCCTGTTTAAATATGGCATTATACACACAGACACACACACACACACACACACACACAGACACACACAGTCACCAGTGAATATAATTTCTTTTAAACTTTTTTCTTTTCCAGTTCTTTCCTACAGATTATGCAAGAGTAAATCTAAAAAAGCAAACTTCGCAATTTAAAAAAAAAGAATAAAATGTTCTTAACACTCAGAATAGCCGCCTGCTCACAATCTACCCTGTTTACCATGGATGGTAAATCTAACAAGGGGGAATATTAATGCTTAGTGCACACCACCTACTCATAAAATGCAATATGGCTGCCCAGCATGACCTTGGCACAGGGTGGCACAGTGCCTTCTGTGCTGCAGAGTCTTGTTGAGGCACCAACCTGGCCATCATCCAGCCGTTTAAACGGGAGAGGAGAAAATGAGGAGGAGAAAACAGGAGTGAGAACAAGGAGACGGAGGAAAAAACAGAAGATAAAAAAGACCAGGAGATTAGACAGGACTGTGCAGTTAGTGAGGGGATATAAAAAATATAAGGGAAGACCAAGAAAGAGGAGGGCAGTAGGGAGGATAGAGTGTCACTTTACTGTGTGTGGCTGCTGTGTAAACAATCAATACGCTATTACTGGCCATGCAAGCACAAGGGAAAAAACAGGAGTCAGTTGTACCCGCTCACTGAACTGCAAAGCGCCATGTGATGGCAACCCTTTAAGACTTGCTGTACACCTCTCTCCCCACCCCCAACACCCACTAGGGCATTGCGGCTTCCCTGTGGGATGCCGGCATTGTAATCTAGATTCAGTGGACATTAATTGCTCTGGATGTAAAGTAAGTGTGTCACTGCAACGCCTGAGGGGGCTGAATACATGAATCTTTTAGCACTGCTTGGGCATGCAGGGTATAGAAGGGGGGAACATAATGGCTAAATATATCCATGTCAGGCGATGGCAGCAGCTATTCGAGGAGACTTAGTGATGGTTACATAAGCAATGTAAGGGCCTGTGAGAGAACAAGGGAGAAAAAAGGAAAGTGAGGGGCTAGGAAAGAACTGCGTAAAGAGAAAGGGACTGGAAGAAAGAAGAGAGAAAATGGGTTGAGCAGCAGGGAAAAAGTGGACATCACTCTGTTCAGTCCCATCAGGCAAGACTGGTGACAGGTGAGGCACGGATGATGACAGGACATCAGTGTTGTATCACAGATGGGCATGCTAAAAGCTTGGGAGACCTCCTCCTTCTACCTTTGAGACTGAAATGGAGCCCTTCGCATAGTGGACCAAGAACAGGAAGGCAGTCTAATCCCCGCCTAAAAATGATCTGAGTGAGTTTCCCATTGGCAGAAAGAACCTTGATTCATCTGGATCATGAAAAAACTACCACTTCAAAGACACATGGCACCAATGTCTCCAGGCTGTGAGGCATAAAAGAAGGGCTGCTCTTTCTGTCTGCATTTCTAACACATACAAAGAAACTAAATCTATAAAGAAGCTTTTCTGTACACAAGAATGTGATTTGATTCCCAATTCTAATGGTCTTTAAAGACCACATGGAAAGAGTCAGACTTACTGCCATATGCTATCATTTGTTAATAAGGTAGAGTTTGTATTTATATTTCACTGCAACATCATCTTTGCATCCCTCTTTTTTCTTTCATCATCTCATCTCCCTCAGGCTGTGTGACACATCTTCCTATTTCTTCAGTTTGCTTGTTTGTTTTACCAAACAGACTTTCAGAGGAGGAAGAGGAAGTCTCATTGGTCATGCACGCACGCCCTTCTGCCCCAGCTCCCCCTTTCCCCACTCAGTGCTGCCATGCCATGCTCCCTGTGTAATCCTTTTAGCAGCAGTGCAGCTGCCCGCCTTGGCATTGTCACACTGTCAATAGAGGGTAATTCCCAGCAAACAGGCAGTCAGCTTGCAAACTGCTCTCTCGCTCCTACTCATGCACTCTTTCTAGCACAAGGGACATGGAGCAGTGACCACTTACCACCATTGCCTTAGACATTCCCAAAAATTTGCTCCACAAAAAAAAAAAAAAAAAAAAAAAAAAAAAAAAAAAAAAAGA
>VUQH01000112.1:20288-31626 GCA_015106775.1 Etroplus canarensis | reverse complement strand
AGAAATGGTCTTAATGGAAGGGTGACTGTCAAGAAACCATTCTGAAGGAAAGATTGAGGTATGCCAAGTTGCACAAGAACTGGGCTGAAAATCAGTAACAACAGGTCTTATGAAGTAATTAATCAATCTCCACATTGTTGAAGCAATAAAGGATCATCTTGACAGAGAACGGACAAAAGGAAGCCAACATCCAAAGAAGAACTTTGGACTGTCCTTCAAGAAGCCTGGAGAAATAGGCTGCTTACAGAAATTACAAGAAAGCTTGCCAAGGAGAGTTCGGGCTGTGAGAGGAATATAGGTACTTATACTAAATGTTTACTTTCAAGCTCATTGGAATTGATGTATTGATTATGTACTGTATTTCCATTCATGTTTGCGTGTTTCAATAAATCACTGCACCCATTTCCCATTTTGCTCGCAAAATATAAAGAAATTAGGGTTGCTCCAGAATTTTGCACAGTACTTTATGTTAAAAAATTACAAAAACCAAATTATGCATCATCATTTAGTCTTGGAAAGCACCACCCAACCTACCGAACTGTTCTGGCACTGTACACAGGAGCTGTTGAAGCGGAGGGCAGTGACTCTGTGGCTGACCCCCTGGATGTGGAGGACACACTCATAGCCTCGCTGGCCAGACTGTGGCTGGGGCAGGTTCTTGGCCTTCAGGGTTATAGGCTTCACTTCACCTGCTGGGATCAGAATTTCCTCAGAGCGCACTAGCTGGGGACAGTCCTGGAGGGAACAAGCACAGGGGGTCAACAATACAGAAAACGAAAAATGGTACATTTTCATGTTTAAGTTACTAGCAAAAAAACTCGAACAAAAGACCCCTGTAGGAGGAATGAAAAGGAAGCAGCGTAATAAGTAGGAAACATAATAAGTGGGATTCAAGTGGGGAAAAAAATTAAGTTAGAATTTAAAAGTGATTTATATGACCATGGATGGCTGTGAGCTGATAAATGTTGAAGTACGCATTTTCAAGAGAGGATTTATGAAACTGCTCAACTGGTAAAATTTGAGAACAATATCAGTAGTAAATGATTTAAAGTATAGAGTAGCAATTAGAAGTTACTGCTGTTTAAAATACTGAAACATTTGCTGTGAGAAAATTGCCACCATGGCTTTATACAGTGAAGCTTTGTTAGTTTTTCAGATCCTTACATTTTTAGTCAATAATTCATAAACATGACATCACAAAACAATCCTGTGAAGACAACTATTCAAATACAGCTTTGCAATACAGGATCACAAAAAATAGCTATTAATGATGCCAGGCAGAAAAGGCTGGTTTTCATTCATAATAGAGACCATTGCATCTGATTTTACTAATGAAGCTCTGTGTGAGTTGCACAGCAAATACATATGACATGAAACACTGACAGAGGGTTACTCACTATGATTCTGCTAGATGAGCCATACAAAAGAGAAATTATGAACATGTTTCCTTTATTACAAGTGAATGGGTTAATAGATAAGTAAAAACAAACATTTAAAAGCCGATCAAAGAGAAAAAAATGTAAGTTGTATAAATGGGAAAAGCCAGAGACACATTGAAACCGTACACAGAGGCATATTTCAAGAGGTTGCTTCTATCTCACATTATTGATGTGGTCAGAATGATCTTGTGTCATTGCTAAGACACACTAAGCTCAATAACTCCAAGGATAATAGACTGTTAATTGCTAGTGCAGAGAACAAGAGCTCTGACTGAGTAGCACCACTTCGGAAATAGAAAAGCTTAGATGGCTGTCTTACTGAAGACATGCCCTGAGGCTGACACAGAGCTGAAACACAGAGCAAGAGGCAGGTAGAAGGAAACTGAGTGCAAGTGTGCACAAGGAAGGGTGAACAAGAAACACAAGAGGAAAAGACAGACTAGGTTATATGCCTATGCGTATCTGTGCATGTGTGCTCCACCAACCTCAGAAGCGTTGACCCGTCCCTCCTGGAAGGAACAGCTGGAGGGGTCATGGGTACACAAGTTGCGGTATTTGCACCAGTGGCAGCGGAAGGCACTGTTCACACATGAGAGACACCTGCAGGAATACACAAACACACACATGTGCACACGCTGAGTGAGAGAGTCAGGAAAAAAAGTGATGCAGGCGAGGAGGGACAGCCAGTTTTCCAAAGTGGGGGAAGTGTCACATAGGAAATGAGTTCAGATCCCAAGTGGGCACCTGCTGTTGTTGTGCCCTTGTGGTTGGCACGGTACCCAATAGCTTCTGAGCCAAATTCTCCCTGCGTATATTTTCCACTGCCGTATATTAACAGTCAGTGTGACGTGTGAACGGGAGGCTTAGCCCTTAAAACCAAAATCACATTTAGAAAAAGAGAGAGAAATGGAGTTGTGTAATGCTGAGTAATGAGCACAAATAAGATATTGGCACCACTTGATCCTGCAATTAGTATTGTTGGGAAGTTGTTGTGTAGATTACTCTACTGTAAATCATAACACAGAGTTACACACTCATTTTAGGTTTTTATAATCATTATCTGCACTCAAAAGGAGCAGCAGCATTAAGGTGTGCCACAATTTTTCCAGGAGTAGACATCCAAGTAAATTCACCCCAAGGTCAGACAGAGAAACTTCAAAAACCCCTAGAGCCACATTTGAGACTCTACAAGCCAGAGTTACCATGCTAAATGCTAATGTTCATGACACTATAATTTAGAAAAAGACTGAACAAGTGTGCCTTATTTGAAAGGGTTCCCAGGACAAAGCCTCTACTCTCTAAAAAGAACATGCCAGCACCGCTTGGGCTTGTAAAGTTGCATTTGAACAAACCACAAGAGTTCTGGAACATTGTTCTTTGGACAGACAAGACCAATGTTGAGATGTTGAGATAATGAGATAACACAGCATATCAGCACAAACAACTCACACAAACTGTCAAGCATGGTGGTGGAGGGCAGATGATTTGGGCTTGATTTGAACCCACAGGACTTGGGCACCTTGCAGTCAGTAAGTTAACTGTGAACTTCTCTGTATGCCAAAGTACTCTAGAGTAAAATCTGAGGCCATCTGTCTGATAGCTAAAGCTTGGAAAAGGAAACTGATCCAAGCACACAGGCAAATCTAAAACAGAATGGCTGAGATAGAAAAGAACCAAGGTATCAAAATTATCTAGTCAAAGGCCAGATCTCAACCTGACTGAAATGCTGTGGCGGGGTCTTACAGGAGTTGTGCATAAACAACTGCCCCCAAAGTTTAAAGAACTGAAGCAACGTTGTTAAGAAGAGTGGGCCAAAATTCCTCCACAAAGATGCAAAAAGACTGATAAATTCATAAAGAAAACTATTCCTTCAACTTACTGCTGTTAAAAGGAGGTTCTACAAGCTACTTAGTTTATTAACAGGACTGCAGATGAATAAAAGGAGAGATGAGCAAATGCAAGAATGGGAAAGACATGAACTGGAAGACAAAAAAAAAATCACGTCATACAAGGCATGCTATTCTCCATGTTATCAAAGCAAGTTCAACGCTCACTTTTAAAAGACTGATGCTGTTTACTATCCTATTTATTCATCAATAGTTCAGATGAGCCCTTTTTGGTCACAATTGATTCTCTTTTTCCTTGTTGTTGATATACGGTTGAGTTATGCACACGTATTTATTGGTAAAATTATTAACTGGTGAAAAAGAATCAAAGTGATCCTTCACAAGCACACTACGTCAAATGAATCAGGCTGATTCACCTTCAGAGAAATAGAGGGTGCAGTTTGTGTGTAAGAGGGAGGGAAAGCACATGCAAATGCAGGAGTTGTCATCAGTGCATGCTAGGAACAGTGTATGCCCTTTTCAAATGTATGTGTATATCCTTGTGTGTATTGGTGTGCACGTGTGAATGGGTGCACTGTTTTTGTCATTGTCTGTTAACTGAGCTGATGTGAGAGCTGGTAATTGCATTCTGCACTACTCATACAAGGCTCTCCGACAGTCATATGAAGCCAGAGTAAAAGGAGAAACAAGAATCAGGAGAAAGATGGAGAGCAACACTGCCCGCTTTTATCTAGCGATGGAGACAATGGCTAAAACATTTTGTTTTAATGTCGAGAGGAGACTCAAAGGATAATTTGACATGGTAGGATTTCTACACCCCTGTGATACCTCTTCTCAACTGCTCTCTATTCAGTGATACTCCCAAGCCAGCAAGCCCTTTGAATCTCATACAAACAGAATCTGCCACACTGGAATGAAGTGAGCAACTGCAAAGGCACCACAGACACTAAGATCTCCAATCCAGGGATTCAATTCAACATCACTCAATCAGGGACAGGCATGGCATGAAAATGGGCATGAAATCCCTACTGAAGACCTGTTAGGCAGAAAGTAGAGCGTTTTGCAGTTGTTGTTTGAAAAGAATGCTTCATTAGCACAACAACACAAAATCTTCCTGTTGTGGAGTGTGGGGAGCAGCCAGCGATTAGATTGCATTAGTTTTTGCAGGGGATTTTTTAGGGGACGGGGGCAGGATAAGGTTAAAGACAAGTAGCAATTAATTTCCACAGCATTGATTTAGTGGTTTTGGGCAGCAGTTCTGGGCATTGTTTTTCTCAACGAAAAGAAAATGAATGCAATCAGAAAGTGATACTCACAGTTGGTGGACACTGCAGTTGTAAAACTTGACCTCGGTGCTGATAAGCATCTGACCAGTCTCCTTAGAATTCAGCCTCAGTTCAACGCCTGACCAATCTAAAAGAGATGTGACAAGGCTTCAAGATTTATTCAACACTCTTTTACTATTACAGAACAGCTAATGTCTTTACATTGTTTTACATATATGTAAACAGCAGGCTTAAGTCAATTTTAGGCTTATTAGGATGTCTGAATCCAAGGTTGTCGGCAGACAGACGCACAAGATTTAGAAGGGTATTTCTTGTTCAGTATTGCACAAAAATAATCTGAAGGAGTACTGCTTGAATACAGCACATGCAAATAAAATACGCAAATTTCAGTCTCATACAGAACAATTCAATCAGATGGAAATTAATTTACCTGCATTTTACTGAACAGAGTTTTGGCTGTAAAAAAATGTTATCTCTCCCCATGAGAATACAAACTCCATAAATATGTGCAAGTGTCTGTTTGTGTGTGTAGAGCAGCCTGAATTTCAGATGACATTCAGTGTGTGGGAGGGCTGACTGACCCTCAGTGCTCTGTTCTCTCCACAGCACCTGTTGGGAATCAAGATTTGTTTCACACAAGTCTGTATAGCAGGCACACAACAGACTTCTACTACTGAACATTTGTTTTACAGGATCTGACAAAGTCATAAAGAGGTCCTGTCTGCACAAAACTTCCTCTAAGATCATTTTCTTTATTGGAAAAGAGTGCCAGATATTTTCCTTAATGAGTCCAGTGTCTTCTCAGTTTATCCTGACCTCTCCTTATGTCCCTTCAAATAACTGTATTTTAACTTCTCCTATATCCTGTATTTTCAATTATTCTTCACTTTTCAAGTTCTTGTCTCCTTTTCCTCTTTTCTTCAGTCTTCTGTCTTCTCTTCAGATTACCACTGCACATCAATGCAGATGCGCAACAGAGAGAAAGACTTGCTAGGGGGACAGGTGATGGAGGTCAAGAAGAGGTGGCCTCAGGGGAGGAATGTGAAGTAAAAATGAAGGTATAAACAGCTGGATGGATCACTTGATGGATGGAGGGAGGTCTTACAGGGAGGATTGGCTGACATTTACCTGGGGGAGAACATTCATATTAGTGCCTGATGCACCACTCCCCGTGGGAGTTCTGGGCAAACAGGGCTGTCATTTACTCACAGGAAAGAGGATCACCAACCCCACCAAAACACACAATGACTTCCACACACTGCACATTATATATTATTCAGGGTGTTTAGTTTTGCCACCCTGCAGCCATCTTGCCTTGCAAACAAGAGGCGTTTATTGTCAAACAACAGATGTTAATATTCATAATGATATACATGTTTGCAAGTAAATAAACAGTCTGAGCTGCTGGAATTTATGCCATATATTTACCATAATGGATGAATGCCTGAAAGGTCATGAGATTTCTTACAAAAGTATAATAGAGGTGATTAGCATATCTCTACCCCAGGATCTAATAGCTCTCTTCCTTGTTTATGCCAAACGGGGCTTCATGTTACATTCTTAATTTCTTGAGTTGAGTAAAAATGACTAATTTTGATCTTTTAAACTCTCCTGCACTAGAATTACTTATGCAAATAATATCAGCATCGTTTATTTTAAGTGTGTTATTTGTGCATTCATTAGGTAACACTCTCAGAGGTAAAGAGTAGAAAGGCTGTCTGTGCCTTGGCTATGCTAGGACAGTAATCTACCAAATCAACTTTCCTGTCAACCCCTCTAATTGATCCCTGACAGACTAGTATGTATTTTAGACCATCTCCTATTAACCAGATCTAAGGGCAGTAATTGGGTGCAGTGTAGCTCGACCACAGGCCAAAGGACCTAATTCAGATCCTCCAGCAGGTCTAATGTGGTGTGATGATGTGTGTAGCACACTTCACAACAAAACAAGTGACCCTGAATCAGTTGGTGCTTGTTATTTAGACAGCCCCTGAATAAAATGGGAGTGCTGGATCACTGAATGTGTTTCAGACTGTGTGTCTGGAGATGTGTGTTAGCCCACTGATTCATAAATGAAAAGAAGGGACATATCAGAATCCTGCATAGGCTGTGGTTAGATGACTGTATTGCTGATTACACAAGAAAATAATTGTTTTTGGAAACAAACCACCTATCAGCTTGCATTGTATGTATGGTAATCGTTGTGTTTCTGGTTGCTGTATCTACCTTGGTCAGTGGGGATGAGAGGGACATCCTTAGCAGCAGGAGATATGCAGAGTATCTGGTTGCCATTGACCTGGCCCTCCACTTCTGTCAAGTTGCCAAAGGAACAGGTGATGCCTGCAGAAAGGTCTGGAACATCACTCACCCTCACCAGGAGCTGCACATGGGGTGGCACATGACAATGTTTTTGGTTACAAAGTTTGTTGTACACATAATTGCAAGAATGGATCAAAATGGATACTTATGTTGTACACTTCGAAAATGTGTAAAATTTTCCAAATGCTGTCAGTATACTGATGCAATGGGATATGCGATATACCAGATGAACTAGGGGGAAATACAGAGACGTACACTAACATTAACAGTTGCATCTTTGATAAAAAGTCATATCAGGGGAATAAATTAATGAAGAATGAGAAAAGAACACACTGATGTTGGCAAAGCTGTCAATCCAAAAGCTGTTTGTTTGCCTTTAAAACAACAATATATGGGAAATAAGGTTGCATTTAGAACCGAATCTTGCAGTTGTCTTTAGAGGGCATCATTCCAGAAGAAGATACTGTGATCCATTCAGTAGCAGTAGAAGCTGGAAAAGGGGCTTTGCAAAAAATATTCTCTTGGCAAATTTTACCTTTATCTTTTTTTAGTATTTAGAAGGTGAGACAGATACAAGAAACACTATAAAAAACCCCACAGAAACACATACGGTTTGCAGGTCATAGGAAATATATACTACACATGTGTTGATGCACCTAAAGGCGATTGAAGTCATTCTCTGGAGAGCAGTGACACTGGGGCTGGAGCATTCAGCTGCGGCGCCTATAAATAAATGTATTCTGTGCAGGGTGTGTGATCTGGCTCTCCAGCCAAGAGAGGCAGTCTGGATAATTATCACCATGGCATTTCACAGCCTTGTTCCATTAGCTGTTATTTTTGGGCCATACCGTTTGAAGTTTCTTTTTGTTTTATCTGCCTCTCACTAAACACCGTGGGGCTACTGGGACAGGCAAGGCAGCTGAGCAGCTTAACTGTAGGTCTTTTAAGAGATGCTGACTGTCTCAGTAGCTGACTACACTGCCTCCCTCGTTAGCTGGCTTGCTCTGTTACCCACTGAGAGGATGGATGATTTCTTTTTTTCTGCTGAGGACCTCTTGTCTTTCCCTGTTTTACTTTCACAATGTTTGTGTTGCTTCACTCTGAGGTGTCAGAGAGATTCTTGATTACAGCAATCAGAGCAATCAATGTCTTTTGTTCAACGCAGAATTCCCTGAGTAACCTCTCTTACATTAATTAGCTCTCATCATCCTCAGACACACATATACAGATAAACACTCAAAAATTGCTTATGCAAAAATTCTCACACACACAAACAGACACAGTAACCCACTACAGAAAATAAGCTTGTTTCTGAGAGTTAAGAGTTTGCTCTTTTTGTTTTGCTGCCTTCCCTGACGATGATACTGGTGGATGTCTTTGCAGCTTGACAGTCACTAAACTAATTGGTGGCAGATTCTAGCAAAGGTAATTTTATTGTTTTCACTGCCTTTCTTTCTGTCCTGGTGCTCACATCAAGGAGCAGTGTTGTCATGGTGATAGCAGTCTACCCCTGTGGAATTTGTGGACTGTGTCAATTTGTGAGTGTTTTGCGGTTGGGCAGATGACCCTGTTACTGATATGATAGCAATGGGGGAAAAAAAAGTCTGCTAAAATGTAATAAACTGTGTGGACAACAGGGGCAAGGTGCGCTCAGGGCTGGCTTGAGGGTGAGATATCAGGTGGTGCACGGTGAGTCAGTGCCAAAGCCACCTGTGCGTTAAGCAGAATTTTTCATGTTTAACCAGTGAGATTAAAAGGTCAGTTCAGCCAACATGCATGGGGAAAAAAGTGTGCTGTCAATTAATCTATAAAGAGGTCTGGGGATGTCTGCTTTACAGAGCTCGCTGGAGAGCTTAGCAGCTCTTAGTTTCTTGCTTGGAATAAAGTGCAAAGAAATCATTTGAAAATCTGTAATGCAGTCAGTCTTGGCACAGAGTTTCATATTTCAGTCCACATAAATTGTTGTGAACGGTACTAAAGTATGTCAAATATCTTTATACATCCATAAGTACATGTCTGACAACCAAAGGAAATCACTCTGATTAGATTGAAGGATATGAATAAAATGACCCATTAACAGTGTGGGTATATGCAAAGAATGTCTCCTTGTGTATAGATGTACAGCAATCACCAGAACCTGGACAGGCAGAGCCTATCACTGTTGATCTCTGCTTGTTTTTACTCAGTCCATGTGGAAATGCTGTACTGTACTCAGCTGCACTCAGATAACTTTAACACCTACTCACCCGCCCACACAAACATGTCTTGGCACACATATTGACTGCTCTGCAAAAAGTGAGCATATGTATGCTGAAACACCCACATAAAGCCCTTATGAACCTTCCCATCTAATGTTTATGCATCAACCAAACTCAAGACTAGATGAACAGCTATGTGGGATCATTTAAAAAAGTTCTGCCTCTGTTGCGTGGGTTGGAAATACGTAGATAGAAGCTAATTTTCATTGTTGAGCTTGCAAGTGGCAGTTGAGATTGCAGGTATTTTGCATGCTGTGTATAGGAATGCATATGTGTGTGTATGTGTGAGTGTATAAACTTACAGGTACGTTAGGTTCTGAAACTGCGATGCTGTCTGGATATACAGTTGCCTTCACACACTGGTTGAGTGAAGCAGCAAAACGGTACGGCTCATCTGCGCGTTCACACCTATTCCTTTGAGAGCATCTGAGCAGAGAGGAGAAAGGGGGACAGATATAAAAAGGCGTTACTATTTGCTTTTTGATGCTAACGCTGATATTATAACATTTAAAAAAATGTATTAAACATGTTAGATATGATAGTAAGTACAAAAAAGCATAATTAAGTCCGTAAATGAAAAATTACAAAAAAAAGACGTGCTGCTAAAGTTAAAACTGAAAAGAAAAATATTGACAATGAAAAACAGAGGGAATGCGTGACAATGAAACACTAACAACAGTTTGTTACAATTATAACAAATGCGGCAATAAAAAAACCCACTATGCAACTATTAGAAATTGTGACAAATTGAAACTCATTCCAAAAAACAGAAGGGTGGGGAGGGAAGTATGAGGTTTAAATGGCAAAAATGCTACCAGAAAATACTGTCTAAGAAAAGGAATATTAAACAATGTTTTAACAGGAATAAAATAAATATCCTGCAGCAGTGCTGTGGGGAGAAAGTAGCACTGTCACTATCTCCTCAGCATGTTTATAGCTCACTTTTATGAGAATCCAATACTGTATTTGGGCACTTACAATTAATAGAAGTGCATATCATTCAACTTTAGATATTCCCCATCTTTGTTTTGGGATATCTGGATTGATGACTAACAGCCTTCAAAATCACACAAAACCCTCAGGGCTGCTTTGCTCACTTTTTCTTGTTTTGTGCTTTTCTGTATTAGTCATCCGGATTTGTTTATTTTGTGTTGATCAAGGCTGTAAATGTGACATGCTCTACATTTTGGCTACAAGTTGTGCTGCTGGTACCAGACTGTGTTTCTCTCTTATTTTGCAAAACAGATGGCATACTGAAATGTAATTTTAAATAGTTTTGGTGTCTTGTTGGATTGGCTAAAAACATCAGGTACAAAACAGCTCAATCTCGTAAAGTTATCTTATGACACTCATATAATTTATAACAGCTGGTATCCTATCATAAACTTGCAGGTGATTGTGGCCTCCAGGAAGCTATGCATACCCAATAAACTGCAGAAACATGTGGTGACACAGTAGTGGGAGAACAATAAAGCTAGATCACCTCCTTCAATCACTGCAAAACTCTGGAGATGTAACTAGTACAAATTACAAGGCGCTCACTCATAAGAGATCTTAATGGTCAGACTGTGTATCAAGTACCACACAAAACCACCACATCCCTCATTAAAACTGTGCCGCCTCCTACCACTTATTAAAACTGTGTGGTCCCTCCACCCCATTACACCAAAGCCTCTCTATCCTCATCCAGCCTAGCTATAGTGTCTGGCTAACTGGCTGAGTGGTCACAGCGGCTCTAATTGGACTCAGAAGGGTCAGTTGCTGTCCATGGTGCTGATGTGCCACTACAAGCTCTGCCCATTCTCCCCTGGCTGCTCACTGTGTGTGTGTGTGTGTGTGTGTGTGTGTGTGTGTGTATATGTGTGTGTGTGTGTGTGTTAGGACCCGTATGATGCTTCTTAAACACACTCTCACATATACTGACTCTAAGCTACATCTTCATCCACCGCCTCTGTGTGCAATTATGTTGTCAGAAGTTCACACCATATCCACAAGCCTCACACTATCATGCACAAACACACCAAGATTCACACACACATACACACACAAACACACACAGACGCAAACGCACATGTACAAACACTAATATTCAGAGTACTCCCTAGGGATTTTAGGGAGCAGAAAAGTGTGGAATTAGAGTAGTAGTGAGACTCTCCCACTGGGAAGGGGGGGGGGGGGGGGTAAATGCG
>VUQH01000112.1:5007-20268 GCA_015106775.1 Etroplus canarensis | reverse complement strand
CCCCGGCGTGGGGGGGGGGGGGGGGGGGGGTCAATGCAGCACATTTTTTTAGATCAAAATGATTACCTGCTTTTCCCCTTCACTAGTTTCATAATGGTTTTACATCTTAAATGCTGCATTTTTTGACACCCTGCCTTTTCATTTTATGCATTTGACCCCACCACTGTTTCATTTGCTTCTGCCTCTCTCTCCCTTTCCTCTATCTACTCTCTGTCCAAGACTCTCCTTTCTGCCTCGTTCTATCACAAGTTGAAATTAGTACATCTTTCTAAGGCAAGGTGCTACTCTGCCTACAGTTTGGTGATTCTTTTACATCCACAATGGCAGGAGAAAATGATACTTAATGTGCTTTCAGGTGTGGGCTGCAGAACAATGTTTTATGCATGTCTCCAAGCTGTATGGGTACAGATGCAAAAACCTGGGCAGTCATTAACCGACAAAGAGCTCTGCATTGATTTTTCTCAGTGTGAACCTTTTTTAAAAAAAATAAAATAAAATTCATTTCAGTGGGGTGAAGCAAGATGAGAGCACAGCAAGGGGGTGAGGCAGCGGGGGTGGAAGGCGTGCAGGATGACTGCTGTTGCCATGGTTTCCGGAGATGGCCATTATCTCTGTGTAGTTAGAAGCTGACCCCTTGCCTCTCTCATTAGCTGAAGTGGATGCCACTGAGTGTTGACTACAATCCTGCCTTCCTCATATTCCCCCTTCTGACCTCCTCCCTTGTAAACCTCCCTTTTCCTCCTGTCACTCAGTAGCTTCAGTCATGCTTAATGTCCCATCACTTCATACCACATGTGTACTCAAATACATATCTTCATGTATGCACAGATGTACATAAACATGTGTATTTTTTTCAGTCTAGTTCCTATAAGCAAACTTTTTTCAATCCAGCTAAAGTTGTGGCATTGTACTTGATTTATGGTACTGTGGTCGTGTCTATTTGAATTGGCATTTGCTCACATAAAACCAATACAGAGAGGAATGCAAACAATGCAGACATGCTGGTGTGCAGTCCAAAAAACCAACTGTGCATAGTCCGTATGTAGAATGCTGATTGGCTGAAAAATAGGCTGGAACAGGAAGGAGAATGACAGTGGTGTTCAGAATGCAGAGGGAGAAGCCCACTGACCATTCGTTTGTGCCACTACCCCCTGGTGACAGGAAAGGGCTACAATGTGTAGATAACTGTATGTGAAGCTGTGCATAGGCTCTTCGAAATGCTAATGCAGTACTTTAAATAAGCCATTATAGTGGATTCATCCTTCTGTGTTGAACTGACACCGTACATACATCATTACTGCAAACCCCATGTCATACCCTATGCCGTAACTTGACGTGCACCTCCCCAGAAATGCAACTACACGTTGGGTTGACACACACCATACACAAGTATGAATGCTGGCGATAGTGTTGGCCCTGTCCATGGTGCTGAAGTGGCTGTATGCACTTCCATCCATTACTGTTCTCTGGTATCTGCAACTCCACTGCAGAATGCAAAAGCAGTTATAAGTGGCAGTTCCATTTCATGCAGCAATGGGAGGTGAGTTGCTATAATATATATTTATAAGGGAAACTGTTTACTACTGTGGCAGTTTGTGTGGGCTGCACTGTTGTTCAGGGTGCAAGACTAGACACAGTATATGCAATCTAATTCACCTTTATCAACCTATAGCTAATGTACAGTGTAATTTTTCGTGTTGTCTGAGGAAGCAATTTCTACAGTGGGTAAGGGTAAGGACTGCAGAGGCCAGAAATTGGGGTCCGTTCCCCCAATGTCTGTGTCTTATTCTCTTGCCTCAGACAGGAAATTACACTGTCATCTCTTCTCTGCCAAACCTTGATAGACACACAGATGTACAAGTGGTACACAGAACCATCCCTGCATACAAACTAAAACATATTATAAAGTATGCCATATACAAAGTATGAAAGCTCAAGCATTCTGACAATTACACATGCATAACAGCATATAGTCTCTTGCACTTAATCCTTCCCACATTTAATAGACAGTATAGCATAATAATATGAACACACATATACACACACCCTGGAGTTGACAGCAGAGGAGCAGAGCGAGACCACAGGGAAAGATTGCTGTTCTTCTATCCCTCCTCCCCTTCCTCTACAACATCTTCAGTGTGAAGACCTGTCTGATTGTAGCTCTTGTTGTGAACACCATGTTTAAAAACAGGAGGAGAGAACAGAAGGGGAGTCATTTCAAAATCACCTTCCCCTTCCTCCTTCCCTCATGAGAGTGAGACCACAAAACACTGCGGAATTTAAGAGCACAACAGATATGCTTTGGTGGCAGGAGACTGGGGAAAGGGGTACGGTGGGTAGATATAAAGGGTGTACAGACACACTGAACTGGATGTACTGCATATTGAATATTTGATGTGTTTAACAAAGCTTTACTTGTTTTAAATGGTAACCTATTATTTTAGTGAATTACTGGCGGATTTGATTTGGCTGAATGGAACCCTAGACTGGGAACTGTGTATTTTCTCAGAAAAACTTGTTAATGTAAACATGTAAGAAGGCTGACTGCACTGGGACTTCGGCTTCCCAACATGAAAAGTGGAATCAATAGGTGAGCAGTGGCATGACAGGGTGTGCTGTACTGAGCTGCTCTCTCTTACACACACACGCGCGTGCACACACACACACACACACACACACACACACACACCCTTTTTGGTGTTTTATCCTCACTCTGTTATTTACACCATTTGTTTCTTACTGCTGCATCTCTAGTGTATTAGAATAAATTTAGACCACAAGAAGAAGAAAGGGAGTTGAAGAAGGAAATAGTAAACTCCTCAAGTTGCTCTGTGGGCTGTGGCTGACATGCACTTTGAAACCCAAAGTTCATGTCATGGGTCAAACCAAGCACTGTAGCTCATAGTCTGTCTCTTGTGTTGACTGATAATATCACTGAAGGACAGCACCCACAGGACACAGAACACAGCAAGACCACATTCCATTGAGTGAAGATCTTAAAACTATTGTAGTGTAAACTGAATTAGCTTATATTAACACAAATAGTAAAGCACTCATAGTCACATTTACACACACATAAGGTTAATGCAAATCCAGGGTGTCTTAGAGAGTCTAGGTGGGGGTTAGAAGGATACAAAAAATTTCTGTGTTCAGTGTTCTGAATCAGGCTTTAGCTTTCCTTGTGTGGGCTGAGCAGAATGAAAGAAGACAAATGGGAAAAAGGCAGAGGAAGCAGTGCAGGGATGGAAGTATCTCAAAAAGAAAATCAATGAGCAAGCAAGAGATACACACTAAATTTTTAGGATCATTAACTGTATAATATGTTGCCTGCCCACACATACTGTACATACTGGTGCAGTATTTCAGCATGTAACCAACCTGTACTAGCTCTAGCGGGTAGGAATCTATGGAAATATTGATAGACCTGCATGTTTGTGATCGATATCTCATTAAGCACAATTGGGAAGATGGATGAAGCTTCCCTCTGACTGCTAACTGAGGCTGTAGCTGATGAGTTGGCCATTAGACACACAATCTGACATCACAATGGACTGAAGTAGCTATTTTCATTGCTGGGTTAATTGTTGTTGCCACTGTTAAATTAGAGAAAATTTTATGGTCGTTGGCAGACATAATTTGTAGCAATGTAATAAACATGCCATATAAACTAGAAAACAACTTTTAACAAATAAGTTGTAAAAATAAGACTCAGTTGTCTTTTTTATTTTTGGAGACAACAGATAAATTACATATTTTAGGAAACATGCATGTGCAGCAAATATGACTATTTCCTGCCTTAAAGTCTTTTGTTTCAATAAATCCCAGCCAGCCAAAACATTAAAACCACTGACAGGAGAGTAAATAACTTTGATCAGCTGGAAAGCCTCAGGTCCTGACATTTGAGTGGATGTTACCATGCATCAAAATATTGTTGCAGGCCAGCCAGACCCCCCTAAGGCAACAACATTTCCCAGGAAGATAACATGAGCTATCACGCCACAAAAAAGATCAGGAACACAAAAAAAACCCCATAGTTTTGACTCAGCCACCAAGCTTCTAAGGTTATAACCCAAATAAACAACAGTAGGATGCACATGAACAGTAACCCAGAGGATCCAGTGGTTTAATATGGTGAATAGGTAAAAGTAAAAATACGAACAGCCAGTTTAACAATTATTTAACAGTTGTCCAAAACCCTGATTCTTCCTATTAGGAGACTGTGCCTACACATATATATTGTGCTCAAATTAGGATTCTAAACCAATCATTTGACAGCATTTGCTTTGTATCATTGATTTGTGAAGAGTCGAAAGCCATGCCAATCAGACCACAACGTGGATTTTACTGAAACAGATCTGAGCAGTTCAGGCACATGCAGTCTGACAGTATAATACAACACAGTATCACAGTGTTGTAGTGATATGTTATTCTGCTCAGAGCAGCCCTGAAATGCTGACTCACTCTCTGCTGGGTTCTACTATACCAATTCCTTTTAGCTGTCATCCTCACAACAAACTAGCTCTGATTTTGACACACTGAACGGAATTTGTTATGCCCAAAATACGGCAACCAATCCTCAATCACAATGCCAGACAAATTGCAAACAGTATTATTTAATCTATACTAGTAAACTATTAACCTTGGCCCTGGAGTCCTTTTGGACAGAACTCAAACCTGCTACTAATCCTGGCAAATCTCAACAAAACAACTTGTCCTCTCCCAGAACGTTGGAGTGAGTTGAGAGGATGGAAAGAGAACAGAGTGATGTGGGACATTTTGATTTGGAAAAGCCTCTTTTGGGCATGATTAGAAAGCTAATCTAACAGCAACGAGATGCAAGCTAAGGGAGAGAGAAGGAGGCGCATCACCATAACTACATGTTTTTGGATTGTGGTCAGACGAAGACTCAACTACCCATTCACAGGACAGCAATTGAAGAGCGCTCGAGATGATGAGCTCCCTTTGAGCAGCAATCAAAATGCTGCTCCGTTTTGTCGGCCGATGAGTGCACGGCATCAAACACTCTCCCTCTCCCATTCTTCCCTGCTCATTCTTATCCTCACTCTTTTTTTCCATCTTGTTCTTCGTGCATTCAGCGGATGCCTAGCAGCTGCTGGTAATTAAAGGACTTTAGAGTTTCACACCACACTGAATCAGAGAAAGAAGAAAGAGAGTAGAAAGACAGGGAAGACAGAGATGCCACTCCTGGTCAGCTCAGTGCCTCACTCTCTCTGCAGCATTCTCTCCTCCACATCATTGCTAGCCAAACTAATGTCCCTCTATGTTGCTAATTAGCCACCTTAGAATGCTGCACTTCAATGAGCATGCACATGCAAACATAAAGAAAAGAGTAGTGGGATGCAGGGTAGAATTTGGAGAGGAAAAGAGGATGGATATCGTGGATGGCAGCTGCAAAAGGAAGGAGGAGGGTGATCAAAGCAAGGGGTCTTTATGTGTGGCAAGCCAACCATCTCTAGAGTGTGGAAGAGCGGATTCCATAGGGTAGCATGTTTAAATGGGAGACAGCAGTGAGCCACACTGGGCTGGAGACATGATATGAGTGGAATAGCTTAGAAGCTAGCTTTGCTATTAGGATAGTGAGTAAGGGGCAAACATGGGAAAAGACAGAAAGACAATTTCATAAAATCAACAATGGCTTAGGCATGGATGATTGGAGAAATTGAAGGAAAAGGCAGATGAAGGAAGCGGTAGTGATCACAAATGCAGATAGCAAAACTGCTGGCAAGAAATTAAATTTTTGGGTGTGTGGGATGAGAGGAGCTCTTCACCAGAAGGGTGCAGCTGCTTTTCCTCAGCTAAATTTGACAATACTGTCTTTTATTCTTGTTTATTGTGGATTCAGGTTACAATGTTAAATACACCAAGGTCACAAACATGTTTACAGACAAATGTTATCCTTTAACAATGCCCTTTTGTCGCTTAACCATTTTCTTCCACTTATCCAATGGGGAAGGGTACACCATGGACAGGCTGCCAGTCTATCACTGAGAGACACACAACCATTCACATGTGCACATTCACATCTATTGTCAATTTAGAATCACCAATTAACTAAACAAGCATGTCTTTGGATTGTGGGGGGGGGGAAGCCAGAGTACCCGAAGAGAATGCACAACGAAACAGGACCTTTTTGCTGTGAGGCAACCACTGTACCATTGCACAGATGGAAAGATGGGTAGACAGATGGATGAATTAATTGTTATTTATGTTTCATTTAAAACTTTGACCAAATTTCTTGGCTTAGTTCAGTTAATCTAAGAGGACTTGATAAGCAACTCTGACAGTTTATTGCATTTCACTGCAGCAACCAGCATAAGCTGACATTTCCCCCCCCTTTTCTGATGTTTGCCTCTCTGATGAGGTGTTTATATTAGCTACTGTGTTGATAGAAGCGTGTAATTGTGAGTGGCGGCATGACATCTTGAATGCTTTGTGCACAAAAGAAGAGGCTGAATCAGACACTGCTATGTCAAGCTATAGTCAGAAAATCTCTTTTCTTCAGTGTTTATGCATCTTTTCTTTTCTTTATACCAACTTTTCCACCTTTCCCAAAAGTAAAAACTTCTTTTTGGAAAAACTTTTTCTTTTTTTCTGGCATTTCTACTCAGTTTATTAAGCACAAGTGGAAAATGAACATCAAAACAGACACTTGAGATCAAAACTGTTGTGAAAATGATAGCGCTTTCAATATATTTGTGGGCAGAACCATATGTAGGCTCAAAAAGACAGCAGAGAAAAGAGCTAAGTATTCTCCCAGTAACTTTTTTTTTCTCTCTGCAGCAACATAGCTAGAGCTGACAGGGGTCCTGCCATCCTCATTGCAGGGTCAGGATAGAGAAAGGGGGATTATGACCAGAGACAGGTGGCACGAGGGTTTGCAGCATTGAGAGGACAGATGGCTGATCTTAGGTGAATCGGGGTGCTGACCTTTTCTCCCAACAGTCCAGTACACACAAGTGTCCGTGCATGTACATAAAAATTGACCCCATGCGCACCGACACATGCATGTAGGCGTTCAAACGTAAGCCTTCATACATTTACTTGAGAAGGCATTTACACATCAAACAGCTGTTTCCTCATTACAGTTGCGTTCCACAAGTCATTCACCTTTAAGCATCAACACCTCTTACATGCTGTGGACCCAAATTTCTATCAGCCTGAACTATTCCATCTCCTACCACACCTACACAAATGCATATGATTAGCAGTCTAGCACAGAGGCTTATGTTGGGGTAAATGATCCCTGTGTGAAGGCATGCAGACTGCAGAGAATACAGAGCTTTAGACAGCCCCACCCTCTCTTTGCAAGCACATACTGAATTACCTTGTCGCTAGGCAATTATTTGTCCTGTCCCAGCTTTGGAGTGATGTAAATTACTTTAAGTGCACTTTGCAGGGGCTGCCATCATGATAATGATGATTGCAGGGATGCTCTAACACACACAGACATAGACACACAAATATTCAGCTATACCTTTACAGAGTGGGTCTGCGTTGGGGAAGCGTAAGCAGGGACATAGTAACTAAGAAAAATATTCAACTGAATGTGTGTACTTAAGAAACAAATAGGGAGATAGAGACAGAGCAGAACATGTTTCAGCTTTGTTAGTACTGTTTTATATTTATTGTCAGTAATCCAGCCACGCAGCTCTCCATTTTCTCCTCGTCTGGATTTTTGAAAGTTAATTTTGTTGCAGTAATTATTCAGCTCCAGCAGATGTCACTCATGCCTTCCATGCTTATTCTTAGAGTGGTATATAAATATCTAAACTTTTTGATTGGTCTCTTTGGTCTGCAGTTGCCTGTCTTTTTGGATTCCATTAAGAGATGCCTAATCTGAATGGTATCATTTCCTGTAAATATCAAGTCATGTCAGAATAAGGCAGAAATTATTATGGCAGCAGCAAGAAGCTCTAAAACATCTCTGAGGCACAATTATCCATTTCCAGTCAGAGGCCGTCTCCTCTCCTTAAACTGGATCTCATCAGAGATAAACATTAGGAAAATAACCTGTCTGCCTTTGTGTAGGGAAATTGAGGGCCATTTTGGGAGATGTCTAACAAAATCTGTATGAACCGAGAGTTCATAAACACAACACACTGTTTGAAACTGTGAGTAGTGCACGATGAACAGCTATCAAACTATAGCCACCGTGTCACAGAAACATAAGTGGCAGAAAATGGATAGATGGATGGAAACAGATATGATGGTGACTCAGGGGTACTCACATATTGTGCAGAACACACCAACCGCAGTGTGGGTCCCCAGAGCTCAGACACTCTCCACATGTTCCATACTGCTCACATGACTCGATGGGAACTTGGGTAACCTGCAAACACACAAAAACATCACAAAATGTACACAAAAGCCTCTGGGTATGTAAACTTTTGTGTCTGTGCTCAGTCCCACACAGGCAGACGAAAAGAAAATTCTGTATTCATTTAAAACATTTTGATACAATTAATCTATGTTATGAAATGTTATCACGTGTTAAGCACCATTATTCACTCACGCCCCTCTGAATTAAATCAATGTTATTGATGTGCCTCAAAATGTTTGGTTGCACTATGCCCCTGTATATTGCTGCGTGAGTGAGGCCAACTGCCTAAGCAACTGTTGCCTTTATCTTTGGCTATAAAAATTAGTGAACAGCTGGGATCAGTTGGCCAAAGAAATCTGTTTTTCTGCCATGAATGGGTTTTTGTCTGCACCAGGGCATCTGTCCACCTAGGTACACCCTGTACAAACAAACCAACACATGGAGGAGCAGTGAAAGGCATTTATCCCAAGAGAATGTGCAAAGTCCAACTCGAAGACACAAGTGTAAAAAGTGTTAGGAGCTAGGGTTAGGTTCAAGTGTAATAAAAAGTATACCATAACTGTATTGCAAATTTTAAAAAAAGGAGAAAACTTATATAATTATCAACTTTATTAAACAAGAAGAGGCCTGGGGCATACTTGTAAAAAATGCAAAGTAATTATTACAGTTGTACTGTAAGTTGTTTTTAAAAAATATAATGGAGAATATAATTGGTATTTCAGTAAAACATGGCGAACGTGTCAAATGCAATATATTTGCCTAAGCACTCACAGTGAAAAGCAAACACACTCCCATACCACAGTAAAACACCCAGGTCTGCCGAACTACAATCATATGAAATATAGAGCAAACATCCTAGTACTGAACTTGATTTGATTGGTGCTATACTTGCACATAAATAGGGCAGAGAATTTACATGTCTTATGTCTATACAACACACTAGAGAAAAAAAGCTTCTAACACACATTAGCTCAGCTAGCCAAAGTGTTGCTCAGCTGAGTTGCAATTGTGTGCTCCACAAACTGGGCCTATTTTCAGCTGCTACATAACATGCACTCATCCCAAGGCAGGTTTCTATACATAAAAAAGCATGAGTGTGTGGGGTTTTGAATCTACTTGTCAAGCCTGACGTGGTTCTCCTCTCTCGAATGACCCTCCTTCTGTTTGTCCAGCTCAGAAGGCCTTCAGAGTCAGAGGTTTCTGTGTGTGTGGGTGCGTGTGTGTGAGTTAATGTGCATACACTGACAAATAAAGCAAGAAAAACCTCAAAACGGCACAGTAGATGAATGGTGGCATAAGAAAATCAAGGGCTGAAACAGTTTTGTATGTCTTCCAATTTCTTGGCAAGTGCCTTGTTGGATAATAAGTGCAGACTCTGACAGTGTTTGCCCTGTTCAGATGCAAACTTCAGGATCACATGACTCCTCTGTAAAATGTGATGAACTGAATGAAGGGTGCAAATAACACATTTTAAGTGTTTTTTGACCCTGTACATATCACTCACAACTGGGTGATAATAATTGCAGTTAGCATTACTGGCTGGAATTAACCGTCAGTTAGGAAGAAACAACAGCTGGGTGTCCATCATAAGATTTTCTTTATGGTAACAAAGGTGGGAAATTTAAAAACAGCTTACAGTAAAATTTTTACATTCATCTGTTATTGCATAGGCTCTGAAAAGTTAGAGTTGGCAAACCAGCTATACTTCTCCAGACTTTCTTTCTTTGTTTAGTCTTTGCTCCTCAAAAGCTCATCATCCTGCCTGCCTGGTCCCACAGAAAGACAAGCCCAGAGGACAAAGAAAGCCGCTGACACAGTGGGAAGTTGACAGTTTATGTGGCAGTTCCACCATGGACACTACTGTTAGATTAACCCCCTGTCACCTTAACAAACTCTATTTGTGTGTGCGCATCTTGCTTAGCTTCAGGACAAACAGGTGGCATGTTGTAATGAGTTGCAGACAAGGTCACATCAGCAGCAGAAGCTGCAACTGATGACAAACAAGCCCACCAGGAACAAGACTTGGCTCAGGAAGCAGCAACTCAGTCTGTGTGTATATCACAAAGCCTCTGAATCACTCTTAACCAAAGAAAGTCGTCAGATCCTTCTCAAAACATGCGCGAGGCTGCTGAAACTTTATAGTATTACTTTCACAAAGGCCCAGACCCATGAAAGGGTTACACTGTGGAGACAGCTGTCAGTGGGGGAAAGTCAGAGAATAGTGGGGGGAGCTTGGGGTGTCCCTTATGGAGCAGTGTCTAAAGACTGACAGACACAGAAGGCTGTCAGCTGATACAGTACAGACTGAGCAACAAAAAGAGGAAAGAGAATAATGGGAAAAGAAAGGGAGTGAGGTAAAGAAAAAAAGAATGAGAACGGGAAAAGCACAGAATAAGAGAGACTGCTTACGTGCACAGTAAATGTGTGTTGCAAATAAATACTGTGTCTATGTCTCCATGAGCGTATTGATGTTTAGACCAGCGTGGGCCAGTTGCACAGAGCGTAGGTGAGGGGAACGGAGTGAGGGTGGGTAGTGGGGGATCACAGCAGCTGTTGCCCAGCACACGCTACAGTCACTCAAACCAGCAGGGCTGCACAATGAAGCCCCTTCTCCAACTGTGAGCGTACGTGTGTGCGTGTGTTTGCATGCACACATGCACAGCGCCGCAACGGATGTGCAGCATGTCGTTGTTGCATTTTCAAGAACACAAAGAAGCCCTGCATGTGATCTGATAATGCTTTAAACTTTCTCTTCCTCTAGGTTCCCATGAGCACATTCTTACCCACAGCTGACCTAAGATAAACTGACCACTGATAGTAAGAAGCACTGTGCACTACTGAAATGAATGCTAATAAAATTCCAGCTTAAAATGACCCTAGCAGGGGGTTATTCATCCATAGAGGCTGCAGTAGAGTTGCACAGTGGACTGACCTGGGTGACTGACAGTCACAGTCCAGGGTTAAAACAGCTTCTTCTCTTTCAACGTCTCATGCTGAAAAGACTCCAGCTTCCAAGCCATCAGTAATGCAGAAGCGCTCTTTTGTTTACTGAGAAGTATAGCTCAGGGTTTGACCAGCAAGACAAATGTCCAACCTTATCACCCGGTAAGCCTTTTATGCAAAAATACTAGTTTTTATTAACCTATCGGTCCATACAAGAGAAGTGGTCTGAAAAGAGCATTAATTTCAAGGTTTTCCAACATCTTTTTGTGAACTTGGGTATTCTGCCATTTGGGGCAACCAACATTGTAAACTTTTATTTTATAAACTGTAAAGTCAGGATGTTGCAGTTGAACTCACGGAAAAACGGCAACCTTTCTTGTCACATTGAGATATGGGCCGGGCTATTCGGTGAAAGAGGCATCACTTCCTTGTTTGCATTTAATTAAAACACGTCAAACGATAAAAATGACTCTGCACATGTTTTCTATTGCTGTTTCCAAATTTTAATTTTGCATTGAGTGTAGAAGAGCATGGCAGAGTAAAGATACATTTGGCTGTGGCACCCAAGAGAGGCTTACAATGTTTGTAGATTAGAGAGCAGCAGGAGCAGTTTCATCTGTTCCAATGTACAGTATCTGTGACTGAGAATGAATGGTGGCTCCATTTCTGCCCTGCTGTCCTGAGACACTGCACCTCTGTGATGGATAGAGGTACAGGAGAAGAGTTAGATGAGAAGATGAAAAAATTAAGAGTTATAAAAAAAAAAAGATGAAGAAAGACAAAGCAAAGTGGAAATGGCCCATTGGCTTGTGTTCTGATGGGACTTAGACTCTGTGTTGCCAGATGTGCCTCACCAGACTGGGTGAAAGAGAAAGCAACAAAAAGAGAAAAATCCCACCGTCACCAGTAATGGAGAGGAAGCTATTTTGCAATTGTTGCCAAGGCAACAGCCCTGGCTCTGACCTCAGGAACTCCCCCCTCATCCACCGCCACCACTGATCCCTCCAACCTTCAAAACCTTGAGCAGTGCACGGTAAACAGCTGGCACCTCTGGGACTTCCTGCCACCTACACCTCGTTTTAAACATGTAGACACACACACACACACACACACACACACACACTGGTGGCTCCCCTACACCCTATCCATTTTTAATGAGAGTTAGCCAGGCTACCACGTCACTGAAATGAGGCACATCGATCATGAACACAATGCCCATTCCAGCAGAGAGAAAGAGGGAACGCATGGGAGGGGTGTGTGTGCGTGTGTGTGTGTATGCGCGTGCATGCATGCATGTGTGTGAGAGAGAGAGAGAGGGAGAGAGTTTGAGCCAGCCTAATGACTAAAACACAAAAGCAGAGCAAATATTTGTAGCTGAAATACATGAATACCTCTGAAAAATCGAGGTTCATGAGGCTTTTTACTCTCACAGTGACCCTGCAGCCAGTGCTTCTTGTATTCAGGCTACCAACACAAGGACACCTCTCCCTTTTCCTGACAGGCCACCCTTTAATCTGCTTTAGTAATCCTACTGAGGCTCTTCCTTAGGACTGCATCTATAGCTCCTTGTCTCTGTCTTACTCTGTTCTCCTCCTAGCAGACCTGTTTTCCTCAATTTGCAAAATCTATCCACTGTACTCTCTAAGCAGAGCCATCTCCTCCAGCTTGTTAACATCCACCCACAAGGAACTGCATTCTCTCAAGTTTGATGTAAATGGAGGTGATCATTCCCTTCTGACTTTGTGTAATTTGTTTTACAGGAGTTTTTAAGACTGAATATGAGGACAAATTACTTTTGAGGAGTCTTAGACTGAGGTCGGTCAGTGGTTCAGCCCAATCATCATCATCCATCCTAAGCATGGCTGGCCCAGATAAGAGAGGTGAGGGGCTCTGTTGAAGTATTATGGCTAGTCCAAGGATAATCAGACCTCAAGACCTACACCAATTACACCCAGCTTGATTAAGGACAAAACGGGGCCATGCTCATGAATGCTGGCGGTGTGTGAGAGCTGATCCTGTGGTGGCCTTAAGTGGAGTTGTGCAAAGATGCCACAACAGCTGGGAGCTTTGATGGCAGCTTAAAGCCTACATTCCAAGAGCAGATGTGTTAAAGCAATTAATTACGGCTACATGTGAATATAATGGTAGCACATAAAAATCCTCCTGATCTTGTATACTAAAAAAAACCGAACTTTACCCCTCGGGAGACACACTGTTGTTATCTGTCATTCTGTTCCACATAGAAAGGAACTGTTTTCAGAATGCTTGTTTTTAGTGTTGTTATTGTTACAGATGTCAGAGGGCTCCCTGACAAGTCATTTGAGAGAAACAAGTTTTATGTAGGAATACAGAATATTGATTTTCTTCCAATGTATAACATGTATTAAAGAACCATCTACAGGACTAATGCAAGATAGCTTCTGGATACATGGAGTTAGGGAGAATTCAGTGGAAGATATGGTACTATTGCATATTAGTGCTTTTCTGAAGGTCAGACCCTTTTGTACTGGATGGTTTTCAGAGTAACTGATTTTGAAGTAAAGGAGATAACATTCAGAGTAGATACTACTCATTGATTTTAAGAGGCCAAACACGGTAGAGAGAAAATACTCACACAAAATGAAAGGATACAGCTTGCCTCATCTACAAACAGCCATCTCCCATACTCCAGAAATGATTAGGTGTGAAAGTAGGAGCTTTTAACCTTTTTTGTCACAGTCAGGTTTCTCAGTGCATCCATTTCCTTACTTATATTTGTATATTCACCCACTCAAAGAGAAAGGACTTGCACAGATACATGCATGTACATATTCATTCTGATTATTGGATTTTGCCTATGCCAAGAGATTTAAGTGAACTGAAAACTCAAGACATTGTAACACCATAGGGCTGTATTTAATAACAAAATGGAAGGGTAAAAAAGAAGCTTTGCAATGCACACACACACAACCTAGATGGCCACACAAACTCACTCTGAATTCATACTAAGCCAAGGTGGATATCAAAATTAAACTGCTAGACTTCATCCCAAGTCCCTGTATCAAACAGCATCATTATCCCAACGTCCCTATCCCATATTAGGACTTTAACCACCCCCTGTGCCCCTTGGTCCAAGGCAGGCGTGGTCCCTGGCAGCTCATCAGAAGTAACAGACTGGTAGGAGACAAACTGCCAGGCAGGGAAAAAGGGGAGGAACAGGTCAAGCATGTGCCTACTGACCGCAGTTTGAACCCTGATGCTGAGTGTCCATTAAGTGTTAATGCTAATCCAGAAACAATAACTATATATGAATGTAAAGTGGTAATAATACAGTTCAGTGGTTATTTTCTTCCTAGCATCCCTTGTAACTTAGAGTAACTGTTGGGGTGTTTGTTTTGGAATACATCTGGCCAAGATTATTGTATGTTTTCCTAAGAATACTGTGTGGGCTGATGTTTTTATGGCAGGGTGGTCTAACAAAAAATGACTTGGTATAGACTGAATTAACACTGTGTGACAACACAGCAAAAACTGTAGTTAGCTAGAATATAATTTCTTTGTGTTACTCTCTACCACACATATTCTGTATCAGTTAAAAAAATCTGTCAAATATTATATTAAAGACATAAACAGTCATTCCAATATATAAAAACAATTGACATTTTAAACTAGGCTACTTTTTCTGGCTGTGATTTTTACCATGCAGTCCTTGTTTTGTTGATTTCAGACAGGAAAGCAGCGAGGGCAGCCAAATATTAAGAATTTTGTCTTTCGAAATATTCCAATACAGATTTTACGAACTCCTGAGGTATGCTATTGGTTTACCCAGCAGTAAATACTTTGTGTTAAAAAAGAAGCATAAAAATTCCTTTTCCGATGGACATGCACATCCTACACACACACACCATACAGCGCACACACATCATACAGCTGCACAAACATGGCACTGAATTTCAGCATGTGTCCCCTGGACTGATGGCCAACTGTGTGGATTAAAG
>VUQH01000109.1:0-35191 GCA_015106775.1 Etroplus canarensis | reverse complement strand
ACAGTAAATAATAAATACTGAATGTTACCGAGCTGCACACAAGACCAACATTGCACAATATGCTTAGAGGTAGCAATCAAGGAAGATAGTGTGTGTCTATGAAAGCCCTTGTGCACACCTGTGTGAGTGAGCGCGCTTGTATTCAGAAGGTTTCTCCATGTAACTGTCTAATAGTAGGTGTGGGGAGCCAAAGCCCCGCCCCCCAAGACATGAAGCAGGCATGAAGGAGATCCAGGCCCCAGACGCCCAGAGGCCCCCAAAGCACGAGAGCCCAAGGAGGACCACCAAAGGGGCAGCTGCGCCACCCTGGAAAAGAGCTGAGGAGAGCCCCAGAAGGGGGGGTCACCCAGCAGCCACGGTGCAGAAGCCACAGGGGGCCGCGGCGACGTGCCCGCAGGCTCCGCCGGTAGCCAGCCACACCAGAGTGGACCGAGCCACGGGCCCAGAGACCCGAGATCCCAGGGCGCCCCACCCCCCGCCTAGCAGCCACGGGCGCCAGGGCCCCGCCTAGCAGCCACGGGCGCCAGGGCCCCGCCTAGCAGCCACGGGCGCCAGGGCCCCGCCTAGCAGCCACGGGCGCCAGGGCCCCGCCTAGCAGCCACCGGGAGTGAGCCAGTACATACCTGAGTATCCAGCCCCGGACATCGAGAACCACCAATGCACCGACGTGGGCCACTGGCAGGGAGTGTTGGAATTGTTTTCCTTTCACTTATGCACTACTTTGTGTTGGTCTATCACATAAATTCCCGATAAAATACATTTAAATTTGTGATTATAATGTCACAAAATATGGAAAAGTTCAAGGGGTATGAATATTCTTGCAAGGCACTATACCATGAAGCTCCTGGCACAGTTTTTTCGTTCATGTTAATACCAGAATAGGTTTGGAACTTTGCAGTTATTGAGTCGGCAGAGTGTTGGTGACTTTTAAGCTCTATGCCATTGGTCTCAATGTTTGAAGACTCCTGCTCTGTAACTTTACAGGATCTTCCACTTTGTGCCTGAGTTGCTGTGATTCCTAAATGCTTCCCTTTACAATAAAAACGCTTACAGTTTATGGTGGAATTTCTTGGAGGACAGAACTGTCAGAAGTTCACCGGTTGCAATGGTGCCATCCTATTACAGTACCATGCCTGAACACAATGAGCTCTTTATAACCGCCCATTCTTTTACAAATGTTTGTAAAGGTAGACTGCATGAACAACCGCTTGACATGTGGCAGTGGGGCTGAATGAAATACCTGAATTCAGTGATCAAGGGGTGTGGCCTAACACTTTTGTCCATACTGTGTATTTCACACCAAATGTTAAGAAAAGTACAAAACCACGCAGTATAAACATTTGTTATGTTCTTTCCTCTCCCATTCTTCATCTCATGACACCTCACATTTATCAACACAAGAGTTATAAAAGACTGACTGTAAAAAGTGTAGTCCTTTAAATGGTTTAAATTGGTTACTTTTTATTGTATAAAAAGAGAAGCATTTGTTATATATCTGTTTACGATAACTATCATTGAGAAATAGTAAAGTGTAAGCTCTCTGTAGTTGTCTGTTATTGCAGCTGCATGCAGTAAAAAGACAAGGTTAATCAACACTTAATGATATGTACTAACTGGTTCATGATTGTTTTGTAAACCATCTATAAATATAATTTTGTTGGTTTATTGTGAAGTTGCAACTAATGCTTATAGATTTTTTTAAAGGATAATAAATCTGTTTTAATGCAGCTGAAAGGCTATTATATAACTAATGTTCATTATGCATGATTTATAAAGTGCCCAAGTAGCAGGCAGTGAGGCGGTAGTATAAATCATTAAACTATTAACCTGGGAAGAGATGGTTTCAGTCAGCTTTTAACTTTACCACACATTGGTAAAGTTAACCAGGGGAATACACTCAGTGTGGCTGAGTCGCTTTCTGTCTCCCACTCAAGACAGTGCTTGCAATTCCACCAGAAGTGCCACACCAAGTTTCAGGCGTATTCCTGAAGTGGCTCTTCACTCCATGTCACTTAAAATAGTCCCATATCTATTTTTATGAAACCCTCAACAAGCTCCATAGAGCAGATGAGGAGAACTTGAATGGCAAAGAAAATCCAGAATCATTCAATTTTCAAAGTAAAAGACTCCACACACACGAGTTCATATCTTAAGTGTTCACAGTGAGACCTGGCACCAAAGGGCACCTTGCACATATCTCTGATACACTACCAACTTTGGCAATTCCAGTATTAGTTAGAAACTAGTTGAAAAGCTCTGACATATAATTTCCTAAAGCTCATATGTTTGTTGTGCTTTGGCATGAAGGCCTTGCTGTGCCCTGTCTGCATTTGACAGCTGGTTGTGTTATATTCTCTGTATTCATTCATAGTCCTCCCTCCAGCTCCTTCTACGGAAACCCCGGTGTGGTGGCATCCCTTCGAGATGCAAAGATGGCGCCCCTGCTTCCTCCCCCAGGCACAGATGCATTTCGCCCCTTCACCCAGGAATCCCTGGCGAAGATCAAAAGGCTCAAGGAGGAAAGAAAAAAGGAGGCAGAAGTAGACGCTCTTGAAAAGGAAGAACCAGCAGTCCCAAATGCTGATCTGGAGGCAGGCAAGAATCTGCCCCTGATATTCGGAGACCCTCCACCAGAGCTGCTCAACACACCCTTGGAGGACTTGGACCCCTTCTATGAAACACAAAAAGTTAGTCTGTGAACATCTGGACTATTGTGGCAGTAAAAATTCTCCTGAAACATATAACCAGTGTGCACTTAATCTTTAAGGAGGAATATTTAACATAAATGTATTTTATTATAGCTGCGTACATGATCTCTATATGTATACAATTTCATTTGTGGTATGCATATGTTACATTTAAATTATATAGTGTTATTCCACATTTGTCATCATTAAATATTTGTTAAAATAATGTTTGTGCCATAATCAGTATTTTAGAAATAATCTCTCTTTTTTCAGACATTCATTGTGATCACCAAAGGCAACACAATCTACAGGTTCAATGCTGAACCGGCTTGCTACATTCTGAGCCCCTTTAATGTGGTTAGGAGAGGAGCCATCAAAATTCTCATACATTCATATCCTTTTGATCTTGTGTATTTTGGTTGGAATGTTATGTAATTATTCATGTAAATTTCCTTAATCCCTACTTAAATTATTTAGCATGTTCATCATGATTACGATTCTATCGAATTGTGTATTCATGACGATGAGCAACCCACCAGCATGGAGTAAAACTGTTGAGTAAGTAGCTTATCACTGAATGTTTCTAAGACACAGCAAAGGCTACTTTTACAAATTAATGCTTTATACTTTCTTTATAGGTATGCTTTTACTGGTATTTATACCTTTGAGGCAACAGTCAAAGTGTTGTCTCGGGGTTTCTGTATCGGATCATTTACATTCCTTCGAGATCCATGGAATTGGCTGGACTTCATGGTGATCAGCATGGCGTGAGTATCTGAGTGTAGTTTTATCTAAACTACGTATTTCCCAATGTTTAGATAAATGATTATCACATACATGATTATTACGTGAATGATTATCTGATCTTATGAAAATCCAATAATTTTTGCAGAACTTTTTTGGATTTATATGGACTGTTCTCGTATTGCAGTCAGTTTGTCATGTGTTAGGTAAGAGGACACAAAGGCAGGCAGAGTGAACAAAAGCAGAGCCTTTCTTAGGCTGATACAACACTAAAAATATTAAAATCAAAAAGGGAACAGAAACATGCGCGAGGAGCAAGAGAATCAACCTGAGTCCAAGGGGAACAAAAAGACAACTTGATGAAGGACAAGGATGACATGACTATATACACACAAGGGTGAATGTGATCAAATGCACAATGGTGGAGGGGAAATAAGCAGGAAATAAAACTGGGTCTTGAAGCATGAGAAACTAACAAATGCAATTTACCCCTGGTATTAATATAGTATTCTGATTCTGATTATAACTTTGAACTTCAAAGAGGAAGGGACTGAAAGGCACTGAGAGATGAAGATTAACAAAACAAGATGACAGGGACTGGTGTGCACAAGAGGACAAAGGCACTAACACTTAGACAAGACAGAGGGAGACATGAAACACACGAGACACTACACACTAGATGTGTCATAAAGCTCTTGGTGCAGTTATTGTGCTGATGTTAATGCTCAGCGCTCAGCGACCTCGCTCTGTAACTTTATGTATTCTGCCAAATTATGGCCGAGTTGCTGTGGTTCCTAAGCACTTCCACTTTGGAATAATACCACTAACAGTTGATTTTGGAATATCGAGGAGGGAAGAAATTTCACAATCTCTCTTGTTTCACCTATGGCATCATATTACACTACCATGCTCAAAATCACTGAACTCTTTAGAATGGCCCATTCTTTCACAAATGTTTGTAAAGGCAGACTTCATACTAGGTGCTTGATTTTATACACCTGTGGCAATGAGACTGAATAAAACACCGAATTCAATGACTGAGAGCTGTGGCCTCATACTTTTGTTTCTGCAGTGCATTGTATATTGTCTCTGCTAAATAAAATTCAAAAAATTGTTTAGGATAAAAAAAGCTTTGCCTGGCTGTTAGTTTTAATGAAGAGAGTAAATAAAGCAGGGGGAACCAAAAATCTTGCCCTCTTTACTACTATTTCAGTGAAAGGGTCTGATCATTTTATGGTTTAGATTGAGACCACTGCTTGCTCTGGGGTGGCAGGGAAACTGATGTCTCGTTATGTGTGTGTGTCTTTTCACAGTTACGTCACTGAATTTGTTGACCTTGGCAATGTGTCCGCCCTGAGGACATTTCGTGTTCTTCGAGCCCTTAAAACAATTACTGTGATTCCTGGTATGCTTTTCACCTATTTTCCTCATTTGTCTTCTTGTGAGATGAAACATATTATATGGTATAATGAATATTATCAGATAAATAGGGTAACTGTACATAGTGCAATAATATTTAATTGCTTTTTGGTTTCTGTCACTGAGCTGTTTGATTTCCAGACACATCACTGATATATATTTATCATATTTTGTCAGGTTTGAAAACAATTGTGGCTGCTTTGATCCAGTCAGTGAAGAAAATGGGGGACGTCATGATCCTGACTGTCTTTGCTCTTGCTGTTTTTGCCCTCGTTGGTCTTCAGCTTTTCATGGGAAACCTGCGACAAAAATGTGTGCGATGGCCCATCCAAGCAAATGATACTGTGTTTGAATTTTTTAACACCACCTCTACGTTTAATGACACCATGGACTTCAACAACACCATTGGCTTCAATGACACAGCATATTCCAACAGCACCTTCAATTTCACTCAATATATTGAAAACGCAGGTATGTTTATCATATATGTCATCTCTAAATTTCATTTTGTTCACAGCGGTATAGCTTTCCAATTTTTTTCTTGTTTGGTTCTAGAAAATCATTACTTTTTGGAAGGCAGTCAGGATGCTCTAATTTGTGGAAATAGCTCTGATGCTGGGTATGTATTACCACAAAGAGGATTAAATTCTAATTTTGTCTCTTAAATTTAGTTTGGTCATATTTCCAAGGTTAAAATAAACATTTAAAAGGTTCAATGTAAAATTTAGCCTTATTGAAATTTAATCACAGTTAAGTAGTACTGCTATAATCTAAGATGAAGAAATGTTTTAAACATGATTTGGAGGCTGGCGGTGCAGGTATAGTTAGATGACTTTTCTTCCCTGTTGATAGAAAGTGCCCCGAAGGATATACATGCATGAAGGCTGGGAGGAACCCCAACTTTGGCTACACTAGTTTTGACTCTTTTGGCTGGGCCTTCCTTGCCCTGTTCAGACTCATGACCCAGGACTACTGGGAGAACCTTTTCCAGCTGGTTGGTGCTTCTTTCATTTGTTGCATTACAGGTTATGCCCTCTAACTTAGAAGTTTTTAATAATAAAAATTAAGTCATATAAAGAAATTTGTCCTTAGTTCTCGCAGCTTCTTTTCTGCTCATAACACAGATCCTGCGGGCGGCTGGTAAGACATACATGCTATTCTTTGTGGTCATTATCTTTCTGGGCTCCTTCTACCTCATCAACCTCATCCTGGCTGTGGTAGCCATGGCTTATGATGAACAGAATCAGGCAACTCAACAAGAGGCCATTGAAAAAGAGAAAGAATTCCAGAGACTGCTTGAGCAACTCAAGAATCAAGAGAGGGTAACTTGCACTGAACATTCATTGGTTGATTCACTGGATTGGAATCAGTACCAATACTAATTTGAAATAGCCCACCCACTTGTATATGGTACCCTAGCAATACGTGGCTGAATGTTTATTTACATTACTTAGCAAAACTGCTCATACCATCCACAGCTTTACCTTATTAGAGCATTATAACTAGTCAAAACTTGGCTCACCTGCCAGCTTTTTGGGCAGAGTTCGTGCAGCTATTTACTTTCCTCAATAGCAGTGGTTGCTGCTATGTTATAACTCATTGCAAAATTTCTTATTATATCTCCCAGACAAAAGTCAGGAGATATTATTTTGATCTGCTTATCCTACCCATGCTTCCAGTCCTTCTCCTGTAGAGATTTTTTGACATTTTCACAACAACAGATTTCAAGAAGCTTCACCAAACATGATAGATATGTACCCCTGAGGAGTAGTAGGTGGCTCTTTAATTCCATATCACCGGGAAAAATTAGTTAAAATTGCTGAAATTTGCTTTGAGACAATGGTATACCTTTTGCAATTTTGCCTCTGTGCATCACCACTGTGAATTTTAAATCAAACTATGATTGAAGTACAGACTATCAGCTTTTATTCAAGGGGTTTGGTAAAAGTATTGCATTAACTATTTATAGATTTTTATACATAGACTGCCATTTTCAGATGCTCAAAAGTAATGGGACAATTGACAAGCAGTTTCGTGCCATGGCCAGGAAAGGCCTGTTCCTCATTATTCCATGAAAATCTAAGCAGATAAAAGATCTGGAGTGGATTCCAAGTGTTGAACCTTGATTTGGTAGCTGTTCATTTAAATCTCAGTATGAGGTCCAAAGAGATGTCAATGCAAGTGAAGGAGGCCATTATTAGGCTGAAAAAACTAAATAAACCTAAACAATAGAAAAACCTTTAGGAGAGCCCAAAAAAACACTCCGGAACATTGTTAAAAAGAAGAAATGAACTGGCCAGCTCAGCAACACCAACAGGCTTGGAGGACCTCCAAAGACAAGTGGATGACTGCAGAATTCTTTCAGTTTTTAAAAAAGAAATGCATTACAGCATCAAGCCCAGTAAAGAACATGCTCAAGGAAGTAGGCTCATCAATGTCATTGTCTACAATAAAAAGACACGTTTATGAATGTAAATACAGAGAGTTTACAACAATATGCAAACCCCTGGTTATACTCATCAGAAAGGCCAGATTTGATTTTGCCAGAAACCCTCTGAAAATTTTTTGGACAAGTGAAATCAAAATGAACTAGTGCCTGAATGATGGGAAGAGGTAAATCTGGTGAAGGAAAGGAACAGCTCATGATTTGAAGCATCTGTCAAACATTGTGGAGGCAATGCTATGGCATGGGCATGAATGGCTGCCAAACACTAGTGTTTATTGAAGATGTAACTGAATAGATTTAGCAGGATGTATTATTAGGGGTTTAGAGCTATGCTTTCTTTCTGATTCAGCCAAATTCTGCAAAACTGATGAGATGGCACTTCATGGGGCAAATGGATAATGACCCAAAGCATACCGCAAAAGCTCACCAAGAGTTTGATTTCAAATCCACAGTGGTAGTGTCCAAGGGCAAAAAAATCAAAAACACCACCTCCAACAACAAAGTGTTATTGTCCCAAAACTAACTGACGTAACTTTATGAGACAGATATCACTTTGATGTTTCCTTTATACCTGCCAAGAAGTAAACAAAGGAATCCACATGAAACTATAAAAATAAAATGAATCAAGATCTGAGCTGGATTTCATGTTCTTTTTCTAGCTTTTAGTATACTTAGAGAAATGTTCATTAATCATGAGGGAAATTCAGACCTCTTTCGCACATCAGCTTGTTTCTAGAGTTCACACAGATGTGACCCAGAATTTGACATGGATTACAATTGTGTACTTCAGCAATCACAGCAAAATTTAAGAAACTTTAGTCCTTACTTAATGTTTTTTCCCCATTTTTTATTGTACAAGTGTAATGTTCAGTAATCATGAGGGAAATTAAGACTCAGTTGCTTTCTCAAATTTTTTCAGATCCCCTAATAAGTACCGCTGGGCGGGCTTTGGGTTGGGATGTATTGTGCGATTGGTAAGGGGTTGGGGGGGAGGTGGAGGTGTTATCCCACAAAGGTGGTGGTCCTAGTCTGGGAGATTCTAATTGTCTTTCGTGGGTGAAAGGCATCACATCTAGTTTAGTATTGAACATAATGAAACCTTGCCTTTTAAGAAATCTGAAGGGATTTTATAAATGATCAAAAGCGAAAATGGATAAATCTTTCTGAACATTTTATCTTCTACGCACCAGGCTCAAGTTCTTGGTAGCCGAGCCACTCTAACCAGTAAGAAGTCACTTAGTCATTACACTGCATCCGATCTGGCAGATGACGAAAGGAGCCTTGAACATGATGAAACTGTCAAGGATTGTAATGGGAGAGCAATTCCTCTTCTGATGATCAGAGCACCCACCATGGACAAGGTTAGTTGGTGATGTTCTCATCGTACAGTAGTTAGTCAGGCATAGATGAGTGTTTTTTTAAAACCTTTGTCTTTTCTATCTGCAACAATAATCCTTGATTTACACATTCTGGGAAATTCTCAAAATATTTTGTAGTCTGCCGTGGATTATGAACTCAGAGAGAAGTCATTAGGCTCTGTGTACAGCATGCTTCAAGTGGACGAAGCAGGCCTGACAGAGAGAACTGCTAGCGCTCTGACTGTGCTCACTGCAGCTGCCCTGGAAGGTACAGCACCAAAGCAGTCAGAAGCACAATATTGATAGTACTCTAACAAGATATAGGATATGTTTTCTCACTTTGAATAAAGCAAAATAAGTAGCAGACACAGCACCATAATGTCTATTTCAGGGTAATGTTTTTATACTACGTGTTGAAATGTAGGCAACTGGAGGTGTTAGGTGCCATCAAGGGATAAAGAAATACACAAGGCTTAGCATTAGATGCTCTAATGTGAGCAGTAATTGCTACGATTATCAAGCAGTTGTTAAGAGTCTACCAATTTATCCAAGGCCAGTACAGTAGCATTGTCTTGAGCTTGCAACAGTCAGGCTAGTTATAGTGTGTGCAGCAGAGATCCCTATCAAACATGGTGTTAAGCTTGAGCTATTTCAGCCCAACCACAACCTGAAATAGCAAGACATAAATTTTAATGTCACTTGTGATTCTGACAGGTTTTATATAGTTTGGAATATTAGGTTTAGGATTATACTAGGTTTAATACTATCTTTTCTTCCCTGCCTGCCTTTGTTTAGAATTGGAGGAGGCTCACAGGCCATGCCCACCTGGCTGGTACAAATTTGCTGACATGTTCCTGAAGTGGGACTGCTGTGTGCCATGGGTGGTCTTTAAAAAGTGGGTATACTTTGTAGTGATGGACCCTTTTGTCGACCTGGCTATTACTATCTGCATTGTGCTCAACACCCTCTTCATGGCCATGGAACACTACCCCATGACTCCAGAGTTTGACTACATGCTCTCAGTGGGGAATCTGGTATGTGCCATTTTGAACGTTAAATTTCTTTCAAGAAATGTTCATAGAGTTTGGATTTAAAAAAAACCCATTTATCTCTTTTAGGTTTTCACAGGAATTTTCGCAGCTGAAATGTTTTTCAAACTTATTGCCATGGATCCCTACTACTACTTTCAAGTTGGCTGGAATATTTTTGATAGCATCATTGTCACGCTCAGTCTGGTGGAGCTGGGGCTGGCAAACGTGCAGGGTCTGTCAGTCCTTAGGTCCTTCCGTTTGGTGAGGCACATTGATTGAATTTATTTGTGTGCGTTTAGCACAGTGGCATTCTTTGACATGCTGTTATTCACTGTCTTTGTTTGTGTATGTGTTGTGTTGGAGATAGCTTCGTGTCTTCAAACTGGCAAAGTCCTGGCCCACTCTCAACATGCTCATCAAAATTATTGGTAACTCAGTAGGAGCTTTAGGAAATCTGACCTTGGTGCTGGCCATCATCGTCTTCATTTTTGCCGTTGTGGGCATGCAGCTCTTTGGCAAGAGCTACAAGGACTGCGTGTGCAAGATCTCCTCAGAATGCGAACTCCCACGCTGGCACATGAATGACTTCTTCCACTCGTTCCTTATCGTGTTTCGCATCCTATGTGGGGAGTGGATTGAGACCATGTGGGACTGCATGGAAGTGGCTGGAACTGGGATGTGTTTAGTTGTCTTCATGATGGTCATGGTCATTGGAAATCTAGTGGTGAGTCCAGCAATTACTAATCCATTACTAATGCCCATCTTCAGAAATGTAATTTAAACCAAAACAACATGCTAGAAGGAAGGCCTGTTTTAGTAGTAGACCAATGTCTCTGAAGGCTTGCCAACACCAGTCTGGAAAGTTATTTTGGCAACAATCATTTCACCATCCATCTAGGAGATTCTGAGTTGTTTGAATCCTCTAGTTCACATTACAAAGCAGTCTAGCTAGAGTGTGTGGGTGGACATTTAATTGGCCAATACAGATGATAGATGATAATTGTGCTAAAGAGAAATTAGAGAAGGTTTTTTTCATTTTGCTTGCAACACTCTGGGATAACACCCCTGCTATGTGACTTCATACAGTACTGTGCAAAGTCTTCAGCCACCTCTCATTTCTTTATATTAGGAAAATGGGAAATAGGTGCAATGATTTACTGAAACATGAAAACATAAATGGAAATACAGTACATAAGGAAAAAAACAGAGTTTTATGATTATGACTTTTATGATTATTCATGATTATTATTTTGTGAAAAATTAAAAGTCAATATTTATTCTTCAACACAGTCTAAACTCTCTTAGGCAAGCTTTCTCAGAATTTCTTTAAGTAGTCTTAAGTAATACTTCTCCAGGCTTCTCGAAGGACATTCCAAAACTCTGTTGGCTGCCTTTTTGTTATGGTGTCTGACAAGATGATCCAACAGAGCTTTAGTAGTGTTGAGGTCTGGGCTCTGGCGAGGCCAGTCCCTGACTGAGAGTGTTGTATTGTGTGTTTTTCTATCCAGGTAGACTTTTATTGCATTGGCGGTGTATTTGGGATTATTGTCATGCTGAAAAATGAAGCTGTTCTGACCCGTTCCAAATGGTATTGCACTGTTAATGAAAATCTAACAGTACTTTTCTGCATTCATAATTCCATCAAATTTGACAAGAGTCCCCATCACTGCTGGCTGAAATGCAGCCCCAAACTATGACAGAGCCTCCACCATGTTTTATGGAGGGCTGTAGACACATGCTGTTGTACTGCTCTCCTGACTTCCCCTGTGCATACTGATGTTGTTTGAAACCAAAAATCTCAAATATGGATTAATCACATCATAAGACTTTTAGCTTCTTTCTTGTGTAATTTGGCACACCTCAGCCTTTCTCCCTGTTTTCCATCCTTAAGTCCTCTGTGAGGTTTCTGCAGAATTTTTTCCTATTTCTTAAGGACATGACTTTCAGATAGTGTTTATTTGCTGTAGACAGTTTTGTAGTTGGGCTACTTTTGCCTCTTTTGTCCTCCACTTGTCCAGTTTCTTCAGATTTTTTAAGGACACACACTGCACACCATGCCAAGATATGCCAAGTTCTTTGCAAAGTTGTTATATATATCTGTTATGTATACTTTGTGTGATTCATAGATCAGTATTATGTGTAACAACAAGCAAAAAAACATTCCCTTGAAATTGGTATAAGGACCAGACTACAAATGAGTGAAAAAGCAGCCAATGTCCAAAAAAACACTTTAAACTTCAGAAAGCCTGGAGAACTATTACCCAAGACCACTTTAAAAAATATAAGAAAGTTTGGCTATAAAGAATGGGTGACTTGAGACTTTTGCAAAATACTATATGTCTCTTCAAAATCATTGAGAGGCAGGGCTGTGCAGAGACCTCTAAAGGGGCAGGTGCTGAAAGTAAAAAACAAAAAAATCTGCACAGAGCAGCACAATATTTAAATGTGGGTCATGTGGTGACATCATATAATGGACTGGCAGGTGGCAGGTCATTTATCATAATCTGTCATAATCTGTTAATAATAATAAATACTCTTGTGAAAGGCCATAGGAAGGCCTCATCCACAAAAAAAGTGCAACAAAAGGGCACTTTGGGGGTCAAGGGGTAAAAGGGGCAGGTACTCCAGCACCCTTAGTGCTGAATTATCACAGAGTCTTTAGATGTGAGAGAGTGCCAGACTTTAATGAATGGTAGGCATGGGACAGTCTCCCACCTTCCTTTTATAAAGATAAACATAACTTCTTTCCCATTTTTGTATATGAAATAGGCATGACTCCTGTCACTCCTTTGCTGTTACTTTGAGTCAGGACTTACAGATGGATAGATGGTTGGTTCTGAGCTCAAAGATGGTGTCTCAATGGAACAACTGTCACTAATGTGAAGCTGTAAAGCTGACAGTTTTGTAAAATCTTTCTGAATCTAAAAGGGGTGGTGTTATAATGCCAGGAAAATTTGGGGACTGCATGTTTCAGCAATCTGTAGTTAATCCCCCAGCTGCAGTATGTCAAGGACACACAGATACAGTTGTTCACACAGGGCCCATTCAAAGCACACACCTATCAGCCACAACATTAAAACCACCTGCTTTGTGTAGGTCCCCCTTGTGCAGCCAAGAAAGTTTTGACTCATCAGGACATGGGCATCGAACTTCTGTGGGTGTCCTGTGGTGTAAGGCAGTAGATCCTCTGTGCCCTGTGGGATGCATACAGTACAGGAACACATGGGTCAGGCTTGCTCTAGCATACCTCACAGTTGTGTTCCTCAAGCTGTTTTTGAGCAGTTTTTGTCCTGTGATGGGGCTCATTTTCATGCCGGCGTTTAGTGGGTGGCGCATGGCAGCGTGACATCTATATGAATACAAATTTACAAGGTACATTGAACTGTAATGATAATTGTTGGAAAACCAGTCACTTCACCTATCAGTGATTTTAATGTTAGTGATCACCGTAAGTACAGTACATGTTTGTGTTTATGACAACATTTCAGCACATACTTGCTGTGTTTTGGATTATATCTGTGACAAGCAGAGTATTTAGCTAGATATGAAACACCAATGCAACCTTAAACAATACCTACATATATGATTTATCATTATTATGATAGCCTTTAAAGTGATTCAGCTTTACAAACCTTTTCACAGCATCTAGTTCAATTTGCATTTTGAGCCTTAAGCATTTGTGATGCTTTCTGAAGAATGCTGAGTGTCTGGAGCATGAAAACACTGCCCCCTGACCTTTTATTTTGGCTTCACAAAACAAGGCCGTACAGATGATCACTGTCGGACATCATTTCAGCATCATATTTAATGACTAGAGCCAAAACCATTTCCTGTCAGGTTATTCATAGAAATGAAAAGGAAATGGCTCATCGTCGAGCACAGAAGTATTGTGTTAGCCACACTAGGCCAAAATTGTTGAGGGTTTCTGGGATCTTAAACTCTCACCCTCTCCACTCTTACTCAAGCATGCTCACCTCACACATAAATGTACACTTTCTTCCCCTGATGTAAAAGGGAATAATATTCTTACGAGCTTCACAGGAGAGGGTTTCTATTTAAATCAAATGACTTGAGCCACCAAACAGTGGTTTTGACCTTGAGTATGTGCTAAGATCAGGCTCAAGTAAGCATGCTGCCACTGATGGAACAAACACGGACAGCTGAGCGAGCACAGCTCAGGGGGCAGGGGTACTGGGTGTAAAGGAGACGTCATCTGATAGCAGATTGAACCCTAATTGATGTAGAGGTAATCATATTGAGCCATCAACACCACAGCATATGGAGCAGGGAAGATTTAAAGGGGCCCTCTTATGCTTTTTCCTTATTTTCTGTGATATACACTGTTGCAGCAGTGGACACTCAAAGGCCAAAGTTTCAAATAGTGAGGTAGGCACATGTACAACTAATCCCTGTAAGCTAAAAACTCAGGCTTTCGACTGATTAAAAGGAAAAAAAAAAGCTCAGTGAGAGACAGTTTTTTCTGTGCTTTGCTCTGTATGACAACAGTGAGAGGCAGAGATCCTTAATACTCTGTAAAAACAAAAACAGTCATTTTCCATTACCTGGAGCACCAAAGAATGCTGTAGAATAATCTATACAAACCCACAGATATACAGCTTGTAGCATGAAATTTGCTTGATATCTTTTGTATTTTGGGAGATGAATATATTTATATCTGTAAAACAATGAATATGGTCAAACACTGCTGTAATGCAAATAATCAGGCTTCAAATTACTGAATAGTTCTGTTATTATTTGGGTTTTATTCCTAGATGTCATAGTGCCCTAGACAGGTCACCAGTCTAATACAGGGCTAATGCAGAGAGACAGACAATCATCACCACTCACTGCCAATTTAGAATCACCAGTTACCCTAACAAGCATGTCTTTGGACTATGAGAGGAAACCAGAGTGCACAGAGAGACCCTACACAAATGTAATAAAAAATGCTTTAAAAAGTATGCCCACATATTAAACAATCAGAATTTGGAATGGACTTTGAGAAAATCACGAAATTATTATTTATGTATTTATTTATTACAGGAAAGAACATAATATAAAATGCAATGATAAATATTATAAAATATTAAAGGTGCCCTAAAACCAACATTTCAGCCATTCATTCATTCTTAAAAGAGTAACATGTAATCATGTCATTAGATCGTAGATGTTATATAATCATAACAAAAATGTAACGATTTTGTTGTAAAAACTTTCACAATTATGCAAAATATCTGTGAATTAACAAGCAAATCTAAGTAAGATTACAGAATGTGCACTTTTTTACCATGAATTTTTACTAGTTCTTTGTAATAATACATACGTATTTACTCTATTAAATTTGAATTCAACAGTTTTATCAATGACAAAATCATTAATATTTATGAAAGTATGTTCATTTTTTAATGTGAGAAAAAACTAGGTTTTCTTAAATAAAATAATTTCGAAGTTATTCACAGTGTTTTTTGTATGCTACTTTACATTCATCATGTTACTATGCAATCTGTTTGTGTGTGTATTTTAAAGAAACAGGGAATATTAATTTTAAAATTCTGCTGAATTGCAGATTTTTGTTAGAGTGTAGCGTAAGCCTGAAATTGCCACTTTGACTTGTAATCAATTCAAATTTTCAGGGACGTATGCAGATGGTTTTCTACTTTACTGTTCTTCTTAAGCACATTTACAATCAAAAATCGCAAGCTCAGCTCTCGTTTCAATTCTTTGCTGACTTTTGGCATCATTTTCTTCCTTTTCATCATTTTTTATTCACAATGCACTCAGCTTTCTCTTCCTTTAATATTAATATTTTTAGGTTGTTCCTTGTTAAGGACCCTGAGAATTACTTCTCAAAACTGAAACTGGGCATGTTTGTCAAATCACTTTTATGGCAAAACTTTGGTGAGACTTTAAATTCCATTGTAATATACAGAATGTCTATTAAATCTGACAGTGGCTGCAAAACTCGTGAAAAACTCTATGCCATACAAAGAAACAGTCCCACTCATAAAATTAAAACCAACAGATATTTTACTTTTAATTTTACATGTCAGCTATAGTTGCTGGCAGGCATATTTGTTTTAACAGAGCAAAGCTAGACATCTCCAAATAATATTCTATGCTAAGCTGCTGGCTGTAGCTTCAGATACACAGTAAACACCAGACATGAGAGTTTTACTGTCTGTTCTCCTTGCAGCAAGAGCTTAAGCTACTCCACTAAGATAAGGCCCAGACTTCTCATGTCATCAGGTTACTGGAACTGTTTCGAGAAAAATCACCTGAGTTATATACCAAGAGGCTGGGAACATTATTTTGCACTTCACCAAACCTTAAAAAAACTATAACCTCTGCTATATTAATTTCCAACCATCATAGCTGTTTACTATCCTTCATTGTCAGGTCTGGTTTTTGTGCAGCTCATCCTGTCCATCAGCTTTATTTACTTATTGACATCTCTGACACTGGAATAAGAGAGATGGGTGTCGCTCTGGTTTGTGTAACCATGATCTCCCGCTAAACCTGAGAAATAGTAACCGAGAAATTGACTAACATGTTTAACAACTAAAGATAGCTGCATTTGAGACAGGAGGCAGACATAATATTTATTGACGTGCCATCACAGGAACAATTTGATATGTGATGTCTACTTGAGCTAGTCCAAACTTTTGTGTTTAGTTCAGCAAACTTGGCACAGTCTTACTCAGTGATCACTGGCTAACTTTATCACCGTTTGCAGGCTGGTAATGTTTTGGATGGAGTCCTACGTAGTCTAAAAATGATTTAAGACAAGTTAATTGCATGGGTTTTGTCCGGGTGCTCCAGCTTCCTCCCACAGTCCAAAGACATGCAAAGCAGCTAGGTTGATTGGTGATTCCAAATTGGCCATAGGTGTGAATGTGAGTGAGAATATGAATGGTTGTCTGTCTCACTGTGTTGACTCGGTGACAGACTGGCAACCTGTCCAGGGTGTACCCCGCATTTCACCCCATGACAACTGGGTTATGCTCCAGCGCCCCCACAACTCTGAACTAGATAAGTGGAAGAAGCTGAATGAATGAATGAATGAATGAATGAATCAAGCACAGTAAATAAGGACCGCATCTTGCTTACAATGTCAAATTTATTTTTGTCTTCACTGGAAAGTTTATTACAGTATGTGCTTGAAATGGCAAATTTACATATTAATGTATGCTCATAATTACTTTCATCACTCTTTGAACTCAGGTGTTGAACCTCTTCTTGGCATTGCTGCTCAGCTCATTCAGTGGAGACAACCTCTCTACTGGAGAAGATGATGGAGAGATGAATAATCTCCAGATTGCCATTGGCAGGATCACACGGGGCATTGACTGGCTGAAAGCGTTCATCATTCAAACTGTCCTGCGGATTCTAGGCAGAAAGCCCAAGGAACCTAAGGAGGGCCCCACTGATGACGCTGACCCCAAAATGGAAGGAATTGAAATGAACCATTTGGACTCCAGTCAGACTTTGAAACTGGCAGATGGGATATCAGATTGCCTAGTTGAAGACCGGCCTTCTGGATTTATTGTGGATGGAGAGTTTAGTCTTAGCGTGCCTATTGCCCAGGGAGAGTCAGACTTTGATAATCTGGATGATGAAGATGATACTGATGATACAGATGATGCAAATGACTCAGATATTTTAGAGGAGAAAAACAACCAACAGAACACTGTAAGAAAAAATCTTCTATCTCTCAAAATCTTTCAAGTCAATCTTGTTATCTGCCAATCCATCCATCAATGGCAATACATCACCCAGACTAGTGCTTATGCAGTGTATTTGAGATATTTCATTTTTGCTCTGCTATCAATCTTAAAATAACAGTTTAAATAATGTTAATTGGTTTTCTGACCACAGACAGGACTCTCTAACAGACTCACTGAAATTTGCACTCTTATACTTGACCAGCAAAGACAAATTAAATCAGTGATTTTATGAAAGGCCCAAATTGACATTTATTCAAAATTCTAATTCCGAAACTAAAAACCTAACCTAAAGAACTTTGCATCATGTTTGGAAATTACAAGCCTTGATTGGTTAAAAGTATGAATCTTACATCATTGTTGCAGTTTGATCAAAACGATAAAATTACTGTCCTGTAAAGTATTTCTTGCAGCTGAGCCCTTCATGAATTTAGTGATTGAACATCACACAAATTAAAAACCATCAGAGATCAAATCATTCGATCATTTGCAAAGGATGGAGGAATGATCCAGTGAAATAATTTTGCTGGCGTTTGTGGTGTGTTGTGACACAAGGAGTTAATGTGTCTTAGAACTGCTTGATACCTTAAAAATTAATTTCTCCTACCATTTTGGTCTATACAGGCCCTTTTTGAACGTTGTGTAAAAGGCTCTGCACAGCCTTGGTACTTAGGAGCTGACACATTGTGTCTGAGTAGACAGAGATTTACCTCATGCTGTTCTTTGTTTTGTTGTCATAAGAGCTAGAAAACACCAGTTTATTATTTCTAAGTAGTCTGACAAGCCCAAATAGTTCCAGCATATAGTTCTGCACAAACTAAGCCCCAGCTGATGTCTAGTTAACTTCAGTTTATATTAAGGGCAGAGCCTTCAGCAGTCTTTTTAACCCTCTTATGTTCAAGTCATTACTGGTAATGACCCTAGTCTTAACCCCAACCTGATCTCTGACTGAAGGCAATCAGAATATGTAATTTCTTTGGCTCCGGCTGAAGGAACAATAACCTAATGCCATAGCAAGGCATCTGTTGTCCATCAATTAACAAAAATTGCTAGTCTTAGTATTAGCATTAGTAAGAATTTTTCATATTTATTATTTTACAGGCACTTTCCCATTTTCATAAGAATAGCTACACCTAAGAGTAGTGATCTGGATTGTAATGTTCATAAAATGAGTCTTTGTGTGTGCCCCTCTGCCATAAATGCTGTCATTATGTTTATTTATGTCAGAAGAATGTCTTAAGCTAGGTTAGGCCTTGTTGAGAACCAGGGCTGGGACCTAGGCAGGTGATAATAGGGTAAAAACCTGGTTCGCCAACATGATCAGCATGATGTCCCATTTTTATGAGTGGAAAAAACAAAGTTCCACTGTCACTATTCCTATATTCACTATTCATTTCTTGCTAGCAGACTTTTGATGATCTCCTCTTTTAGATGGTGGACTTACTGCTAATAGTGCTGTGATAGCTCTAAATATCCCTTTGTCACACACATTGGATACCAGTTCTGTCCTGTTAGCAGGTGATGATCATGGTCTTATTGGTCATGATCATGGAGGGAGTGGTCCAATCAGTTGACTCGCCCATTAGAAAGGCATGGCTGGTGCCTTCCTATCACCATTATGCTAACATCAAAATATAATTAATGCCATTACATGCTAATGTTTTTACATATAAAAAAGGGCTACTACTGATCATGTAATCGTAATGCTGCTGAACTCAAACACTTTCATTTGGTGATGAACAAGATTAATTTGTCCTGGATATGACTGTTTGTAAGCCACCTTGACTTCTCAATGGATTTTAATTCTCATAAGTTTTTGTAATATAGCCAATTGATGAAAAGAAAACATCACTTTCTTTCTGTACTTCATTGAATTGTGATGGATTGTGAGCCAGATAAATTACAATACCACTGATGTTCTTTTTTTTTGGTCCTTCCAAGTCTTGGCAGTCAGTGAACAAAGAACCTTATTATTCTAACCAGAAACTAATTTGCCTTTTTTGAAAAGTTTGGGTTAGGGTTAACATCGATAATGACTTAGACTTCAGAGGGTTAACGGAAATTAAATATACCTAACTGTTAATTAAACCCCATACAGAACTTCAAGGGAGAAGAAACTTGTGCGCTTGATGTTTATCATGCTGCTATGACTAATTAATAAAGTTTTCTGTTTTTGTGCTGTTTCAGGAAGACATGAAAGATCAAAGTAGTACCCTAGGAAAAGTCACAGTAATCAATATTTTTATCTCTATGCTTGTACAATCTCTAATATAGGCTACAGTTTGCATAATGGGTTTGTAACTGAGCTTTGCTGTGATTCTTGTCTAGTTGATTGGTGCTCTGAATGATGGGGATTCTTCAGTATGCAGCACAGCTGACTTTCAACCAGCTGAGCCTATACCAGAAATAGTGGAGGAAGAAGAATCAGAACCATTGGAGCCTGAGGCCTGCTTCACTGACAGTACAAACAAACACTCTAGAAAACCAATCAAGTCACTGTGAACTGTAAAATTCTAAGTGACATTTTTTTTTTTTAAGTACCAGTGCTCATGCCCTCTATATTAAATCTGACATTATGAGGTAATCCGAAACCTCTCTTTTTTCCTCAGACTGTGTGAGGCGTTGGCCATGTCTGACGGTGGACATCACCCAAGACAAAGGCAAGAAATGGTGGAACCTTCGTAAGACCTGTTTCACTATTGTGGAGCATGACTGGTTTGAAACCTTCATCATCTTTATGATCCTCCTGAGCAGTGGCGCTCTGGTGAGTCATGACGGCGACAAATTTAGAAATGATGACCTTGTTATGATGGCATTGACACCCTAATACTGTTACAACACATATCTGGGTATCTAATGTTTTCTTTTGGCAGGCATTTGAAGATATACACATAGAAAGACGCCGAACCCTCAAAATTATTCTGGAGTATGCTGACAAGATTTTCACCTATGTCTTTATCATCGAAATGCTCCTTAAATGGGTTGCATACGGCTTCAAGACCTACTTCACCAATGCCTGGTGTTGGTTAGACTTTTTCATTGTAGATGTAAGTTTTGATCTTGTTTCACTGCTTTCCTACATGCAGATAAACATGTTCTATCTCAGATCAAGTTTGTGGTAGCACTTGAAGAGGAAATGTTTTGATTCTGCCACAGATTTCCCTGATTAGTTTAGTTGCCAACTGGTTGGGCTACTCTGACCTTGGGCCAATCAAATCCCTCAGAACCCTCAGGGCACTGAGGCCTCTTAGAGCACTATCAAGATTTGAAGGGATGAGGGTAAGCTATTGGCTGCTGATGCTCATTTCATTTGGAATTTGTATGAATTAGTATTTTATATCATTAAACTGGTTTGCATGGCTAACACTGATTTAGAAGATGCAAACCCTGTGATAAGGTACTCTTATACTAATTTGCCTGGCTTTCCTAAACTGTTTCTGTTGAATGCATGCTTACACCATGGCTGCTATAACAGAGCTGACTGAGGTAAGTTTCCCAGAGTCAGTTGACTGAGTAAGCATTGCATTCACCCATAGTTAGTTTCTTTCTAAGTTTCATGAAGTAAGTAAATTAGGGGATAATTGTGTATATTACCATACAGTTCTTAACTGAGTTCTCTCTTATGGCCAGGTGGTGGTGAACGCTCTTGTTGGAGCGATTCCCTCCATCTTCAATGTGCTGCTGGTGTGTCTGATTTTCTGGCTCATCTTCAGCATCATGGGAGTTAATTTGTTTGCTGGGAAGTTCTACCGCTGCATCAACACCACATCAGAGGAGCTTTTCCCCATGAGTGAGGTTAATAACCGGAGCGACTGCATGGCCGTCAAAGAAGCCACTCAGGAGGCTCGCTGGGTCAACGTTAAAGTCAACTATGACAACGTTGGACTAGGCTACCTATCTCTCCTTCAAGTGGTGAGAAGTGCTGTCTATGTTTTTAATATGCTTAGAACATTTAGGGGAAAGGAAAATTAGATGTTACTTTTATTGAGGCCCATTTTAAATTAATGTTTTCATTAATTGTAGGCAACTTTTAAAGGTTGGATGGACATCATGTATGCTGCTGTTGACTCAAGAGAGGTAATAATTGATCATCTTTGCACTGAATACAAGACATTTCATTTTGGATTTTTGTCTCACTACACAATGAAACTACACTATATGGACAAAAGTATTGGGCCACTGACTTTCATGAAAAAAACATTCATGTAACAGGCATTATTGCCATACGCTATATGGACAAAAGTGTTGGGCCACCTACACATTACAGTCACATGATATTTTATGACATCCAATTAAAAATCCATAGGTATTTATATGGAGGTGGTTCCCCTGTGCAGCTATAACAGGTTCCACTCTTCCACTCTTCTTTCTACAAGATTTTGGAGTGTGTCTGTGGAAAGTTTTGCCCATTCATCCATATGACCGTGTGTGAGTTGAGTCACATTGGGCGAGAGGGCCTGGCTCACAATCTCCATTCTGCTTTATCTCAAAGGTGTGGATGAGTCTGCCGGTCAGGACTCTGTGTGGGCCAGTCATGCTCTGCCACACCAAACTCGTTTAAACATGTCTTTGGGGACCTCGCTTTGTTCTCTGCAGTGTAGTCATACTGAGACAGAAAAGGGCCTTCCCAACAGTAGCTCCACAAAGTTGGAAGCATGGAAAGAAAATGTCTTAGTCAGCTGAAGCATTAAGATTTCCCTTCACTGAAATTAAGTGGCCCACTCCGGGTCAGCCTCAGAAAAACAACCCCATAGCACTGTCTCTTCTCCACCAAAATTTACAGCTACCACAGTGCAGACAGGCAAGGTTCTCCTGGCATTTTCCAACTGTTCGATAGTGAAGCACTCTGCAGAACATCTTACCACTGCATCAGAGTCCAGTGGTGGTATGTTTTACACCAATCCATCCAATACCTAGCATTGTGTTGGAGATGTAAGGCTTGCATGCAGTTGCTTGGCCATGGAAACCCTTACCATGAAGCTCTCAGCACAGTTGATGCCAGAGAAGGTTTGGAATTCTGCAGTTCTTGAGTCAGCAGAGTGTGGGTGACTTTTACACACTTTGTGTCTGAGCACTCTACTATAACTTTACATGGGTCTGCCCCTTTGTGGCCGAGGTGCTGTGGTTCCTAAATGTTTCCACATTACAATGATACAATTTATAGCTTATCTAGAATATCTAGGAGGGAGGAAATTTCACCAACTGACTTGTTACAACAGTGTCATCCTTTTACAGTACCATGCTGAAATCCAGTGAGCTTTTTAGAACGACCCATTCTTTCACAAATGTTTGTAAAGGCAGACTGCACAGCTAGGTGCTTGATTTTAAAACACCTGTGGCAATGGGACTAAACGAAACACCTGAATTCAGAGATTGGGTGTGGACCAATACTTTTGTCCATACAGCATACTTGTGAGGGGGTTTGTCAGTATGTTTTTTAAGTAGGCACCATCAGTCCAACAGCTACTAATTGCCAATATATTTGTAGATGTTTATATGGAGCGTAACCCCTACATAATGAAGCAGATGAAGAAAACATTGCTGCCTCTACTGAACAAACAAATGGAAAACACATTCCATAAAATGATCAGGAAACACAACCTGTAAGTTGTGGATGTATAAATTAGTAAAAAAAAAAACAAAACTGCAGCTAGCCTTTTTTTACATGCAGAATAGCTTGTTAATTCAGATATTTGTGAGACACAGGAAGGGAGACTTCTATGAAGGTGCTTTGTTTTAAAGTGCATAACATTAACTACACAATTTCAGATATAATGAAAATCTTTGTGCGCGTCTGTGCAAGGCTATTCACTTTAGCTGAGCACTACAAAAAGAAATGCCAGTGTTCAGTTTAAAGGTGGAGTGTTATTATAACATTGACAAAGTCCATAAAGAGCAAAAAAAATTATCCAAATCTACAGACTCCAAAAATAGCTCGGCAAGGGACATGTAAAGTCACATGTGGAAACAAGTAGCGCAACTTATGACCAAAGACAAAGAGGAAGACAGAACTATATAAAAACTGAGATCTAGTTAGGATTGGCAACAGGAGGTGAAGGAGATGCAGGTGAACGTAACAACAGACAGATAGGAAGAAAAACCAAAACAAGACATAGAAAGCCATCTGTAAAAAACAACAACAAAAAAAACCAACTAAAAGTGGAGACAATGCAACTCACATTGAACATGAGAGAAACTAGCGAACACTGGAGGCATAAACACAGAAAGATGAGACAGCGGGAGGAAAGGATAAAGAAACAGGGGGAGCTAAACACAAAAGAACTCAAAATAGGAACTGAAGCTAAATAAAAACCAAGAATTCCAAAGCAACACTAGAACAATAAAGCCTTTTTAAAGTCACTGAGCTTCACACAGTACTTCTTCACCAATTAATTTCCAAAGGATACAAACCACTAAATTAGCAAAGTAAAGTGACTAAAAGATAGCTACAACACTAAATGTTCGTGGCCAATTAATAATAGCTGATATATTTGTCATCTCATCCAACCCTTAGATGTGATGGTCATTATTAAGTGAATCATATTTCTTCTGATCAATGATTGCCCTTTTTAGTTTGTATCACATTTAAGTATACCCTGTCCATTCTTCCCCACATTGTCTCATAAACATATGTCACTTAATATGAATGAAAATAAAAGTAAATTTTTCCCTTTTAGGTTGAAGAGCAACCTTCTTATGAAATCAACCTCTACATGTACATATACTTTGTCATCTTCATTATCTTTGGCTCGTTCTTCACACTCAACCTCTTTATTGGTGTGATTATTGACAATTTCAACCAGCAAAAGAAAAAGATAAGTATAAGATTTTTTTCATCGGAAATAATTGGTACCAGTACATGTTTGCATTTAAGTTTAAAGAATACAGAGTTGTTATGTTATTTGAATTCCCATAATGATTGAATTGTGTTTTGTCTGCACTTTGGAGACAAAGATATCTTTATGACTGATGAACAAAAAAAATACTATGAAGCCATGAAGAAACTTGGTTCCAAGAAGCCACAGAAGCCAATTCCACGTCCAACGGTAAGCCATTGTGATTATTTCACTCGTTTATTTTAGTACTTGTATGTATGAGTGACATCAGCGGAAGTAATGATTCATCACCCCGGCATCCATGGCATGACTGTTTCATCAGTGAGCCCTGTGCTGATCTTTTCTGCACACTGTTGGTGCTAAAAGGCCAAATGACCCTCCTGGATTTGTGTTTCTGTTTCTCAGTTTTCTTGCTTAACTCCCTCTCCTCTGCAGAACCTAATCCAGGGCATGGTGTTTGACTTCATCAGTCAGCAGTTCTTTGACATCTTCATTATGGTACTCATTTGCCTCAATATGGTGACCATGATGGTGGAAACGGATGACCAAAGTGTAGAAAAAGAGGACTTCCTCTTTAAATTAAATGTCGCTTTCATTGTGGTTTTCACCGGAGAGTGTGTGTTGAAGGTCTTTGCCCTGCGACAGTACTTCTTCACCAATGGATGGAACATTTTTGATTTTGTTGTGGTCATCTTATCAATAGCTGGTGGGTGCTTAATAAATTACAAAAATAGTTATGCATGCTTAGACACTATAAACAGCTATGGTATTCAAGCAGATATATTGATAAATTGTTGCTTCTCAATTTTTTCCAGGTACAATGCTGTCAGATCTAATTGAGAAGTACTTTGTTTCACCAACTCTTTTCAGAGTGATCAGACTGGCCAGGATAGGCAGGATTCTTCGTCTTATCAGAGGAGCTAAGGGCATTCGGACGCTTCTCTTCGCCTTGATGATGTCCCTACCTGCCCTATTCAATATTGGTCTCCTGCTCTTCCTCATTATGTTCATCTTCTCCATATTTGCCATGTCAAACTTTGCCTATGTCAAAAAGGAGGCTGGAATTGATGACATATTTAATTTTGAGACATTTGGCGGTAGCATTATCTGCATGTTTGAGATTACAACGTCCGCAGGCTGGGATGGGCTTTTACTTCCACTGATGAACCGGGAACCTCCAGACTGTGATCCAGACTTTGAGCATCCTGGCACAGATGTAAAGGGTAACTGTGGAAGTCCCATGATGGGCATGGTGTTCTTCTGCAGCTACATAATCGTCTCATTCTTAGCGGTGGTCAATATGTATATTGCCATTATCTTGGAGAACTTCAATGTGGCACAGGAGGAGAGTAGCGACGTACTCTGTGAGGATGACTTTGAGATGTTCAATGAGACTTGGGAGAAGTTTGACATTGACGGAACTCATTTCATAGAGTATAGTCAGCTCTCAGATTTTTGTGATGCTTTGCAGGAGCCACTGAGGGTTGCCAAACCCAACCGGTTTCGCCTGATTGAAATGGATGTGCCCTTGGTTATAGAGGACAGGATCCACTACGTGGATGTGTTGGTGGCTGTCACGCAGATGGTCTTGGGAGACACAGTGGAGATGGCAGCAATGAGGGAAAGCGTTGAGCATAAGTTCAATGAGAGCGACCCCTCCAAACAGTCTCATACACCTATCATCACGACAGTACGCCACAAAGAAGAGCAGAGGGCTGCTGTAGTCATTCAGAAGGCTTACCGCAACCACCTTCTGAAGCGCTGCATATGCCACGCTGCTTTTATGCACCGCTGTAAGAAAATGGGGAGAAAAGAAGAAGATGAAGATCCACCAGAAAAAGAGGGGTTGCTTACACATAAGTTGGGCGTGCTCTACGGGAGTAATGTGGACCTTGCAGAAGAAATGGAGCAAGCTGCTTTAGAAGCTTTGGCAAACCAACACCCCCCTAATCCTGAGACACTGTCACATCACAATGACCCCCAGTGTGGTCCAGGAACCCCTGAGCAAAACATCATAGTTGTACCTGTAGAAATCACTAATGAGGTTTTATTACATTCTGCCCCTAATCAACACCTTTTGACACTACAAGAAAACCTGAGAGAGTCTGTTGTATAAAAAAACTGCACAATATAATTAATTATGTTTTCCCTCTGTTGTTTTTTCTACCAGTGATAGAAGGGTTTTAGTTAATGCCAAGTGTCACTGACGTAGTAATAGTTTTTTACTTTAGATGAAGTTAAACAATTAATGTTTAGACTGCATTTTTTATATAACAAAACCCAAGAATCTATTCCTATTTCTTCATGCAGTAGTTAATTTTTGTGTGGGTTGAACTGAGGGGTACACTGCAAAGCAAGTTAAACATAGCCTTAATTTGTATTAGCTGGCTTGAGAAAACCCAAAACTTCAATAGAAAGAGAGAGCAGGTAGCATGAGGGTGGTTCTTTAGTTCCTTTGTTGAACCAGGCTTTCTGTTCCAGAATAATCAGAATAAGAATACTTTATTGATCCCAGAGGGGATTTGTTTTTTTTTTAATCACAGAGGCTCAGCTGGATATAAATTAATATGAATATGAAGACATAAACATGAAGAAAAAAAAATATAAACCTGAATGTAAAAAGTGCAATATGTAAAATAAATAATTCCAAAGTTAAACAGTAATATATACAATATATACAGTAAATGGCAATAGAAAATTGTTCAGGTGTTAAAGGGAGGAGTTGTAGAGTTTGATGGCCAAAGGTAAGAATAATTTCCTGTCATGTTCTGTGGTGCATTGTGGTGGGATAAGTCTATTCCTAAACATGCTCCTGTGCCTGTCCAGCACATCATGGAGAGGGTGTGAAGGATTGTCCAAAGTTGTCCATAACTTTGACAGCATCCTCCTTTCTGACACCACCATCAGAGAGTCAAGCTCCACGCCCACAATGTTACTGGCCTTGCAAATCAGTTTGTTGAGTTTCAAGATCTGTGCACATTAGAGGGGGGGTGGGGAAATTTGACAGAGCACTTAACTGCTCTTCTGCACAAAATGAACAAATGCTTCCTATTGATGTCAGGAGGAACAAGCAGGGCCGGAGAATTATTAATAATATGAAAAATTGTTACAGCAAAATGAAGTGTGGATGCTGTACAAAAGAGGAGTGCTGCAGAAATTCACAAGTAGTTATATGTACTGTAATTTACCATTCATTAGTAAATCTATTTGCAGCTGTCAAAGGACAGATCTAACACTTTCACACTGGAGCTCTGAAACTTCAAACTTTCAAAGTTACGATACTCAAAAATCAAATTCATGTTTGACACTGTCTGATGATAAAGTAAATGTAGAAATAACTTGAGCTTTTGGCCAAATCTTTCTAATCTGTTTGATTAGAGCACTGTTAAACCTCTGTAAATCAGGACGGAATACAAGCAATCCGAGGTATGGTGTTTGCGCTGTTGGTGGCATAAGTCTAATAATGCTCAACTGAAACCTGTATTCTCTCAGCATAGGATCTGTATCAGAATTAGAGCACAGTTCTTCAAAAGAAGTTGTGAAAAGACTGTGGTTGCACGCAATTACAGTCTTGTGGAAAAGAAATTTTTCATTGGAATGTATGTAGTCATGTGAATTGTAGTTTTTTTCTGATGTACTTTGGATCAGTTTTCCTTTTGCATGATCCAAGTTCATCCAAGCTTTAGTTGTCAGACAGATGGCCTCACATCTGACTGCAGTATGCTTTGGTATGCAGAGGAGTTCATGATCAACAAAGTGACCGTAGGGTGTGGCTGGAAAACACACCCAAATCAACCTTCCAGCACCATGCCTGGCAGCTGGTTTGAGGTGTTTGTACTGACATGTCTTATCTGTTTTTTTTTTACCAAACGTGGCACTGTGCATTATGGCCAAACATCTTCACTTTGGTCTCGTCTGTCCAAAAGACATTGATCCAAAAGTCTTCTGGTTTGTTCAGATGCAACTTTGCAAACCTAAACCATGCTGCCATTTTCCAACCAAGCTGCATGTTACCGGCACTAGACCTAGGAGAAAGCAAGTGGCACTGAGGCTAGGAAGCACTGTGTAGCCAAGTGTACAGACTGTGGCTGTAGCTTAATAGAGAGACCAGAGCCGAAATTAGCGTCTTGCCCAGGCCAAAGGTCATTTATTTCTTTAACTACATTTCATTCCAGTCATACAATACTCACATCATACGAAACTAAAAATACCTCAAAAAAATCAATGAAAATAAAGTTACATTAATATTCTTTCTAAAAGCAAAATAAGTGCAAATGAATTCAAAATAAATTTACTTACATTCACATAACCGTTAAACAACATTTCCACAAAACTCACACACTACACCATCACACCTGAGCTCACAGCGTGGCTTTGTAAGCAACATGGCGGTACTAGAACGTAACCTCAGCATGGCAATGAAGCTGCCACAATGCTGTGCAAGTCAAAACATGAGACTTCTTATCTACTTAACACTATATGTTAACACTAACAAACTTCATAACACATTTATATTTGAGTTATTGCATTACTGGTGTCAGTTTGCTACATAGTTTACAAGTATCTATTACTGACGTCTGCAAAGGACTACTGCAAACTCATTACAAAGACGTCCTTCACATCTCAGAAACTTCTCAAAACAGTGAACATTTACTACCGGACTCAATTTTATGGCCAGTTTAAGGTGATGAAAGCAGTTTTTGCAGTACCTGTTGCCTAATAGAGAGAGAAGTTAGATATTAGCTTCTTGCTCAGGCTGAAGCTCCTTTATTTCTAACACACACATGGCCTGAGCCAGTAGCTAGTCTCTCTAGTGGGTCCACATCAGTAACAGATCACCATCTACTTACATAAAAAAGTATAACCTCAGTACAGTACTATAGCAACCGTGTTCACATCTAAGAAAAATTATGGGGGATGGTTTGATTCCATAAAACTAAACATGTAACATTTTCCAACCTACTACATGTACTTGCTCAGTCTTTAAGATTTATCATGCTAACTGAGGCCTGTACAGTCTCAGATGTAGCTTGCACAGTCTGACCCTGGGGGTGGATTTGCTGTGATGTTCACTCATGGGAAGATTGTGGTGTTGTGTTAACACACACCTGAATGCTCCACACCAACAAACTGTCAAAACTTCTGCGTTTATAGACGTGGTCACACTGGCAGATGAACAGTGAATCAAGTACATTTAATTAACAGCACCTGGCTGCTACATACCCTCTTACTTCCTATGAAAGCAGTAAGGCTGCGCAGGACTGCTGTGAAAACCTGCACAGGGTCGTGCAGAAGCTTTCTTTTTCACATGACTGTATACCTAATGTAGACAGTTGAAAAAAAATAGAACTGCCTTTACGACACTGAAAACTCTGGCTAAAGGCTCAACATACCTCATTAACCTTGCTTTCATGTACACCTCTCAGGACAGCATGATTTTCTCTGATAACAGCACAGACTTCAGCAAAATTGGTCAAGGAAATCCATACTTTTAAGGACATTTATAAACTAAGGAGATGAAAAGACGCCATTTCTCACATTTTAAAAGTTACCCAGATCTTGAAATAAATACTATTTTAATTTACCTTCACTGATAAACAATGGAAAAAATGCTAGTGTATTGTCAACACGTTCATGTTACAACAGCATCAATGTGAACCAGAACCAGTTTTGTGGTAATTTTCTACTCTAGAAACAATCTTGTTGAACTGAATGAAAAAGCAAGGTTTCTAAACATATTTCAACAATTTTTCTATGAATGGTTAGGAATTGTTAGAAATAATTTCTCCTCTGGGGATTAACTAAAGTATTCTGATTCTGATTATCATCTAAATGACAGAACAGCAATGGATTTTAACCCAATCTGTGGTTCAAACCCTATAACATTACTTTTGATGTGTGTCGCACTTCAGGTTAACCTGAATCTTGCAGTCCTTCACTGGACTTTATGTTATCTTGTCATACACAGCTTCTACATGCTATGGAACAAACTATTCATAATTTTTGCCACAAGGCTTCACTTCATGAGAGTCAAGAGTACAAGATGTCCCGTCTTTTTGTTTCCTCGGTTATAACATCAATTCAGTTGTATTATCCAACTCTTGAAAAAACATACACTGCTCAAAAAAATTTAAAGGAACACTTTTTAATCAGCATACAGCATCTGGTCAATTAAACTTCTGAGATACTGATCTGGTTAGTTAAGTTGCAGAAGGAGTTGTTAATCAGTTTTAGCTGCTTTGGTGTTAATGAAATCAAGAACAGGTGCACTAGAGGTGCAACAATTAGATGACCCTCGAAACAGGAATGGTTTTACAGGTGGAGGCCACTGACATTTTCCCCTCTTTTTTCCTTTTTTACCAGTTTTGCATGTGGCTAGGGGCAGTGCCACTACTGATACCATAAGGTGATATCTGTACCCTGCAGAGGTTGCACAGGTAGTCCAACTCCTGCAAGATGGCACATCAATACATGCTCAATAGATTCCAGGAGACAGGCAGTTGCTCTAGGACAGCTAGATAGGGCCCTAGAACGTTCTTAACCCATCAGGAGGATCTTTATCTGCTCCTTTGTGCAAGAAGGAATGGGATTAGCACTGTCAGAGCCCTAAAAAATGACCTCCAACAGCCCACTGGTGTGAATTTCTTTCACCAAACAATCAGAAACAGACTTCATGAGGGTGGCCTGGGGGTCCAGTGTCCTCTAGTGGGCCTTGTGCTCAGTGCCTGGCACCATGGAGTTCGATTGACATTTGCTATAGAATACCATTTTCAGATCCTGCACTGGTGTTGTAGGTTCTGGATTCTTCCTGGTACACTACAATGCCCGGCCTCATCAGATTATGCAGGCAGTTCCTGGAGGATGATGGAATTGATAACACTGACTGGCCCCCACCCTTGCCTGACCTAAATCCAATAGTACACCTCTGAAACATTGCGTTTCAGTCCGTTTGATGCCACCACATTGCAAATCAGACTGTTTAGGAGCTCAGTGATACCCTGGTCCAGATCTGGGAAGAGATCCATAGGACACCATCCATCATCTCATAAGAAGCATGCCCTGACATTGTCATGCATGCATACATGCAAGTGGGGTCCGTACAAACTACCAAGTACCATGGTGTCTTTAAATTCAGCCCTCTGTTGGTTGACAATTTTCATTTGCATTAAACAATGTGGCATCCTTTCATTCCTAACACATTAGCCAGTCCTTATCAGTATAGATATCTAGCATGATTTTGTTTTCAAAGTGTTCCTTTAATTTTTTAACAGCATGTATGGAATTATAATAGTATACACACATTCATACTTTATCATGACCTCCATGTAGTTTCACTGTGTAGTATAGCAATAATCCATACTCATATCATTTTAATTGGTGAAAACCAAAATGTACCTTTAGCTGAACCCTTGCATTCTCCCCAAGGGGTCGCCACAGCAGATTAATCTGCTTTGGTAATTTGGCCGAGGTTTTATGCCAGATGCCCTTCCTGATGCAACCCTCCATGGTGAGAGGAACTTGTGTCCCCATCTTGTATTGAACCAGGGACCTTTTCACTTGTAAGGCAAATGTGCCAACCACGACACTATGGGGATGCTATTTTAACAGGTCGGTCTAAATTGCTATTCCTGCTTACATAAAGTTATGCGGAATGTCTTTACTATAAAATCTCCAACACTATTCTAGAAATTAGATGCCATATGATTTTATCCAGGGCAATAACTTCGTAAATTACTAGATAGAAAAAACATATGGTTCTGATTTATCCCAGTCTACCAGTGAAACTAAACTACCAATGCAGATTAATCTGCTGTGGCGACCCCATGGTGGAGAATACAAGGGAGCAGCTGAAAGATACATTCATTCATTAGAAGTAACATCCGTCCCTAACTGGTTCATTCAGAAAGTACCAGTTTATATTGCCTTTTTTATATCCCTTTCAGATCAACTAAAAGCACATGACTGCATCATACTGAATGTTTTCCAAAATGATTTCCTCGGTCATATGTGCATATCATATAAATGTTTAATGTTCATTCCCCCCATTTTTCATCCCTTTGGTTATCACAAGTCCTCAAAATTTAAATCTGGTGGATTTCCTTTTCAGCATTCAGGTTTAAATGCTGTCTGTGACTGCAAACTTAAAAAGAGATGTTTACATTAACATGGCTATATTAGGGGATTGCTAAGCTCCCAATTCATTTTAACAGTCTGCTCATAAATTGTAGCAATACTATAAGTACTTGGGTACTTGCTGTGCAATTTAAATGAAGTTTTGCCTCAGGTCAGGTCATACCCAAAGGGTCGGGTTGGTTGGTGGTTCAGTAACACTGACAAAAAAGCATGCACCACTTTCCAAAGTGTAGACAGTCATAATGATTTACAGTAACATTTATTTTAATTCTAGGAGGAACTTTTATGTGAAGCGGATCTATTCCTCTCAAGTCTGCCCTCACAAAAAATGTTGCTTCTCTTGCTGTTGTGTAAGTCTTAACTGAATTGAAAATGTCTTACTTTAAATATATGGTACTGTGTAAATGTTTTAAGGAGTAAAGGTGAAGTGGGGATGATTTAAAAATAATGCAATACATAGTTTTTATTTAGCTGTAAACTTCTTAGAAAGTGCAGTACACATAAAAAGTTCCAATGCTATACATTTTTGTGTGACCACCCTTTGTTTCTAAAATGGCACCAGCTATCTTTGGTACATCTTCAAATACAGTTATGTAAAAAGGAAAGCTTTCACAGGACTCTACAGTTCTGTAAAAAAAACCCAAAAAACATTAAGTACACCCCACGATTCAGCAATAACTTGAAGTAATTTGACTTCATCAGGCACTATGTCCCACTCTTCTTTTCAGTATTGCTTCAGCTCATTGAGGTTTGGGGGCATTCATTTATGGAGAGTTCTTTTATGGTCCTGCGACAGGATTTGAATCAAGTTGAGGTCTGGACTTTTTCTGGGCCATTGCAACACCTTGATTCTTGTATTTTTCAGCCATTCTTTTGTAGATTTCCTAGTGGACTTGGGGTCATAGTCCTGTTGCATGACCCAGGCTTTAGCTGTCAGAGAGATGGTGTCACATCTGAACTTTTAATGCTTTGGTATACAGAGGAAAATGTGATCAACTCAGTGACTGCAAGGTGCCTTGTGGTTTGTTCAGATGCCATGTTGGAAACCTAATCTGTGCTGCCATAATCTTTCAGAGAGTAGAAGCTTTCTCCAGGCAACCCTTCCAAACAAGCCATATTTGTTAAGTCTTTTTCTAATCGTACTGTCTTGATCTTAAATATTTAAAATGTTAACTGAGGCCTGTAGATTCTGAGATGTAGCTTTTGGGTTTTTTGCTATCCCTCTGAGCATTGGAATGAATTTGCTGAAAGATTTTGGCACTGTGTTAACACACACCTAAAAGGTCTAGACCAGCAAACTGCCAAAACTTCTGTTTTTATAGAGGTGGCCACACTTGCTGATGATCAATGAATCAAGATCATTTGATTAGCAGCACCTGGCTGCTACTTACCCTTTTCTCCTATGGAAGCATTAAGGGTGTACTTAGTTCTTCACAGGACTGCATAGAGTCCTGTGGAATCATTCTTTTTAACATTACTGTAGTTTTCTTATTTTAATTTGCACAGGTAGGTTGTTCTGAGCATCCTGAAGATTTGCTACAGTTGTGTATGGTAGGCTTTCTCAGCTGTTTGCCTCTTTATGTACTCCCTGAACGACATGGTGATGTTAAGATCTGATCTGATGCCTCCCTGATGGTGTTCATTCTGCCCTGTACTTTATATACATGAATAACACATGCACTTTTACAGTTTTCTTGTTTGTGTTTTTTTTAAACAGTAGATGATAAGCCAACTCTATTTTCATTTATGAGTTCAGCACTGTTTTAGCATCAGTCTTGGAGGAGAAAGAGACATTATGAATGTTTTCTCCACAAGGGGTCTCTGTCATATCCTGCTGCTGCAGCATGACAGTTATTCCTGTCAGAAGTCTGTAATGTGACCTGCAGAACTCCTGTTTGAGCTGCGCCACTCAGCTAAAGTTTCTTGTGATGGGACAGCTAATATTCACAAGACGGTGTCCTCCTTTTGTTTACATTTCTACTGGAGAAAAAGACACAATGGAAGCTTTACTGGTACACCCACAATCAATATTGCTTGTACATACTTTGTTCTTTTTTCCTTTTGAATTGTACACTTATTTAATTTTGTTATTGTAAAATTTGTAACTATGTTATTAGAATAAAACACTCAATGTAGGGAAATGTTGGCTGTGAGATGATATTGTCAATTACTATTTATGTCTTGTCTGTGAAACTGCACCAGTGCACTGTGGCCCTCTGGTGGCTGAGAAGTTAATAAGCCTACTGAAGACAATAAAATCTCCATTCTGTTATATTTTTGTATTTAATATTGTGAACCCCGTGAAGTTGGAAAATAATCAAGAGAGCACAGTGTAGTGGCTGTTTACTCCTTTAAATACCACTGGGGGGCAGGTATAGTCAGAGCAGCATTTATGTTTTAAATGAATTTTCAGTTTTTCCATGATTAAAGTGTTACCATAACATAAAATAATAGAAAAAAGTAAAATATTACACAATAAAGACATATTTCCAAATTTGCTAATAAACAGGCCCTAAAGCTGCTCTACTTAACACCTTAAATAGAAATCCCAGCTGCTATATTTGTATTCTTGTGTAATGCATGACAAAGACAGTATGGCAGAAAAGTATGTGAGGGTGTAGGACATGTATGAGAGGACAGTGAGACAGTGGTGAAGGATGCAGTAGGAACGACAGATAGATTGAAGGTGGGGTTGGGATTGCTTCAGGGATGGACAGACTGACAGAGGAGGTCAGGCATGAGCTCCTGTGGACTATGATGCTTGCAGAAGACATTGTTATTTGCAGTAAAAAAAAAAAAAAAGGGGGAAGGGAGAA
>VUQH01000108.1:10950-39759 GCA_015106775.1 Etroplus canarensis | reverse complement strand
TACATTTTCAGATGGTGTGAAAGATAGAGAGAAAGAGGAGGAGGCTTTAAAGAGACGGAGAGAAACATAGATGGAGGGAGAAGGAGAGCCAGGGGGAAGAAGGGAGAGGTGCAAGGGGCAAAAGATGAAAAGGCAGATTACAAGTGTGTTTGAAAGGGAGGAGGAGGAGGAGTAAGGCTAGGAGAGATGATGGGTGGGCGATTGCACTTCTAGGTGCAATACGAGTGTCATACTGGAGGTTTCTGAGGAATTTGGAGAAATTCTTTAAAAAAAAAATTAATAATTTCATTTTGTGTTGTCCATTACTCCCGTTGTTCATCCGTTCCATTGTATCTGTCAGTCAGTCAAATTCTTCCTTCTCTCATTTCACTCTCTCTGCTTCTGCTTTTCTCATTTATTTTGACTGTCTTTTAGGTTTCCAGCTTTCATTTCCTGTTCTTTCCAAGAAATTTACATTCTCGTGTATCTGCTAAGTCTAGTTCAGTGTAGACAATGGATAAACTGAAGATGTAATCGACACTGAAGTCAGCCTTTTTTTCTCCTGATTTTCCACCAGACATTTCTGAGGCCCCTTTTTCCCCATAACTCTCCAACCTCAATAGCTGTGAAAATAAGGTCCTCACTAATAACTAGCCTGAATGGAAGTGATAATGTTTTTGGTCTTGTTTTACATGTTTTAGATTACTTCATTGAGGTTCTGTTTACATTTGGTTTTAAAATGTGTCTCAGACAGTCAGATCACAAGTGGATAGCACTAAACCCAAATGTATGCCACCACCAACATGCATTGAGATCCCCTCTTTTATCAGGATAGACTGCAATGCATTTCACCGTTCAACTTTTGTAGTATAAATGTTACTGTGTCCCAACGCATTTGAAATAATGTTGTGTTAATTCAATATGTGATTACTGCAGGATGTGGTGATCATTTTTCATCTTATTTTGCATTCTTTGGCAAATGATAAATGACAGTAACAAAATAAATCATGCCTGTGACTTCTTCCCGTCAGGGGTTGCCATAGCAGGTGCTCTGCCTTCACCTCACCCTATCCTTTGCATCTTCTTCTGTCAAACCAACCCTCTTCATGTTGTCCCTCACTACATCTATGGACCTTCTCTGTGGTCTTCCTCTTTTTCTCCTGCCTGGCAGCTCCATCTTCAATATCCTTTGTCCAGTATATTCACTATCTCTCCTCTGCACATGTCCAAACCATCGTAACTTTACCTCTCTCCAAACCACTCAACCTGAGCAGTCCCTCTAATGTACCCACTTCTAAACCTGCCCATTCTGGTCACTCTCAGTGAAAATCTCAACATCTACGATCCTGCCACCTCCAGCTCCACCTCCTGTCTTTTTGTCAGTGCCACCTTCTCCAAACCATGCATTATACCAGGTCTCACTACCATCTTGTAAACCTTTCTTTTCACTCTTGCCAGTATCCTTCTGTCACAAAAGCACCCCTGACACTCATCTCCACTCGCTCCACCCTGCCTGCACTCTCTTCTGCTCTGTCTATTGCTTTGAATGGATAATCCCAGATATTTAAACTCATCCATCTTCACTATCTCTACTCCTTATATTGTCACCATTCAACCTGTCTCCCTCTCATTCACACATGTACTCTGTCTTGCATGTACTGACTTTCACTCCTCTCCTCTCCAGTGCATACCTCCACGTCTCCTGGTTCTCTTCCACCTGCTCCTTTCTTCACTATAGATCACAGTGTTGTCTTTGAACATCATAGTCCACACAGACTCCTGCCTGACCTCATCTGTCAACCTGTCCATCACCATTGCAAAAAAGAAGAGGCTCAGAGCTGAGTTCTGATGTATTCCCACCCCACCTTGAGCCCATCTGTCACTCCTACTGCACACCTCACAGTGTCACTATCCTCATACAGGCCCTGCAACACCCACAAATACTTAAATAAATCATGCCTGTGTATTCTACTCAAAACATTTTGTTTTCTCATATAGCTCATGCTAAATAAGTCTGGGACTTGACTGGGAACAGACAGACAAAGTAACTTTTTCCAGTAAACGAAACTGAACACAAGATATCAGTGGAAACCTTGGAGAGCCATTATGACACAGGTGTAAACAGCAATGTATCCCATCTGTCCACTTGTGAGCTGATTGCCTAAGATGCGTTTTAAAACTATGTGTAAAGAGGATCTCAATAAACCCACAATGCTAACAACATTTTGAACAGCCTGATAGAAGATTCCTATCACTAACCTGTAAAATAACAGCGTATGCCCATACATTCCTCTTTTTCTCCCATACCCACACAAGCACATACACACTTCCTGCAGCCTTTGCTGGATGTGTACTGTACAGCTAAGCCTCATAAATGGTTTGATTTGCAGGCTATTCTATTCTGTCCTGTTCTCGTTTATTAAAGTGCTGTTATGTTATTGTTACCGCAGGAGGGAAAACATGGAAAAACATCGAAAGCTCCTCAGACACAGCACTGCGCTGACAAATCACACCCGCCATTGCTATGTGCGTGCCATTATTGCTCGGCGAGTACATGCGTGCAAGTGTGTGTTTGTGTGTGAAGTTGGTGCTTTTGTCCTCCTGAGGGTGCTTTGGCAGGCTGGCAGGTGCGAACGATGGGGAGCTAGAAAGCGACTGGCATAGCCATGGATTCAGCAGATGGCCTTTCACTCAGAAAGCGCTCTCTCCTTCGCTCCTCACTTTCTCTCACTTCTTGTTAAACATGTTACAGCTTCTGCCTCCTAGCATCAGTGTGTGTATGTGTGTGTTTGTGCTTCTGTTTTGTCTGCAGTCTAATGATTCTCCGGTCTTACAACCATCTCCTTTTCTGAATAGCTGCAGGCTTCAGTTATATGCCAGATTCCTGTGTGTTTTTCTATTTTCATGTTTTTAATGTGGGAGTTTTGTTGAGAAGTTGGTGTGAAGTTGTTCCATCTAAGTCGTGCCTGTTTTTTTAAGCTGTTTCTTCTGCTATGTGTGCCTGTATGAAGTACATCTGCTGTCAGAGCTGCAGATATTTGGCAGGGAGTCAAGGGCCACAATCTGTTAAAGGAAATGTCTAAAATTCTGAAAAAGTATCCAATTGGAATTTTAGGTTAAAATAAGATGTGCTACTATTTACTACTCTCTTTCTTGTTATTTTTCCACTGAGGTGAGTTGTAACAGAAATCTTATGATCACCATCTTGCAATGTTTCAAATCTTATTACTTTCTTTATTGTTATATGTTATTCATATTTCTGAGAGAGGAAAATAAGTTTTCTGAGCACTGAGCGCTAAATAACAGAAACAGAAAGGCTGGGAGAGAGAAACACAAAGGAAAGTGAGCTGTCACACAAGCAGAAAGACTTCTCAGTCTCACTATTAAAGAGCGGTAACAGCCCACCTTGTGAACACAATAGCATGTCCTGTTGATGTGCAGTCGTGTTTGTGCATGTAAGCTCTTTTACCTCCGCAGCATCTGTTGTGGAGCCCAGGGTTATTCTTAAAAACTTAATGACACAAAAGAGGAGAGGAAGGATGAAAAACGCGTGAGGCATGTGCTAATGAAAACATGCTGCTGAGAGGAGAGAGCAGAGTTAGGAAGCACTGAGAGAAAGAGACTTGTGAAAAACTGAAGATCTATACTAATTGAGTGTAAAAGGGCTAAAAAAGTGTGTGTGTGTGTGTGTGTGTGTGTGTGTGTGTGTGTGTGTTTGTCTGTATATGTGTGTGTGTGTGTGTTTGTCTGTATATGTGTGCGTTTGTGTTTCAAAGACGTGAGAAACTGAAATGAAAAACACCAATAATTAAAAAGAAAAAAGTGGTATGTAGTTTTCAGTTGGTTGTGGAAATTAAAAAAATATATATCAAAGAAAACAGAACAAAGGCACAATTAGACCTATGTTTTCCAAATGGTGCTCTTGGTGAATTTGGTGATGTAGAAATCAGCCAATGCCATTTTCCTGTGGGTGTTGTTGGTCTGTTTGCTCAATAATAACGGTAATAATGGTTGTTAGCCAGAAGGTTCTGTATAAAAATCTAAAACAAAACGGGCCAGTTTAGGGAGATGCCTGTGCTTATATGCAAGGATGATGATGCGCGTGTAATATCATTAGACAGATTTGTATGTACCGCTTGGATGCCGGTGCTTTCAATTAATGCAGCTAAGCTGTAGGGTGTAGCCAAATACAGCTTTGTCTGCAGAATGCCTAGAAAGTAGTGTACAAACAGTGCAATAATAGCAGCAAGTTGCCGCAGGTGCAAGAATATATCAGACGGGCTTTATGCAAATGAGCAGATGTTGCAGTGGGACTGTTCAAATGCCCCATAAACATCTGAAAAACTCAAAAATTTTTTCATCCACAGCTTTATGGTGCATTTAAATACATTTGTCCGCTGCACACATACACACAGAAGCGCACATATTACGAACATGACCTAATCAAGTTGTGTTGGTGTAGTAACATCATTAGGGAAATTAGTTTCCCACTGATCTCTTAGCAAATATGAAAATACACTTCACTTAATGATACAGATGACATGCTCCTCTCTCTTCTCATCCTGTAGAATCTGACCTTTCGCATGTTGTTAAAGATTCTGCTGCATTACACCAATTACCAAAGCACAGATTCAGACCTCACTGCTAGTGTTTCCTCACCTTCTACCTTTGCTTCCCCTCTTTTTCTTTTCCCTCTAATGCCACTCTCTTTAATGAAGACACCAAAATGAAATGTTTCCAAACAGGGTGTTAATGAAACATAGACAGATTTATTAGTCATAACTCTTCAGCTAATCATTTCCCCTTCCTAATAATTAGCCCGAGTTGAGTAAATCTTTTTATACTGTGGTCAGAGAGTGCTGAGCTGGTGCCAAATGCAGCCAAAATGGAGTGTGAGAGAGCCAGAAGAAGAAATGGTACTCGCTTTTTCTGTTCTTGAATGTTCAATAACTTTTTTTTTGCTAGAGTCTGGTTTTTCATGCTGTTTTGACTCTTAATTAATTATCCACAATCATCTTTTATAAACCTCAGCGTTTATTATCACTCAAGCAGCGAATGTGTTTTGTTTTTCAGGTTAGTGAACGAGGCTTCATTTTGCTGTGAAATAATGAGAGTGAATTTAATCCATTGATTTCATTCCCAGTAATTATTTTTTATTTAATAGCTTGATATTAAATGGAATCACCATTATCATTAGTAATGATGAGAGCAGATGCCCACAGCAGGGTGTTTTTTATTTATGTGTGTGGATAGATGTGTCATTTCATTGTGTCATGCCAGAGGGGTGACTAATGATTTACTGATTTCATTTTTCTAGTCATTCTGATTAGCAGTGGGAAAATAATGTGAAGAGACAGGAAATGAAGATGAGATGAGAGGTGACAAGAGGAAAGAGAGGAGATGACATGGAAAGAGAAGAGAGGAAAGGAAATGAAAAGAAAAAAGGAGCAGGTTCTGTATGAATGATCCCCTCTGACTCTTCCTTAGCTTGGAGTGTATCAATTTTTTAGTCATCTTCCAGCCAGCAGCCAACTTCTGACCTTATAAAAGATGGCTAGCCATTCAGGTTCAAGTTAAAACTAGTCCAAGGTTACAACAGCAGCAACTTCTCTTTGCCTCACATCACTGCACACACAATCCTGTTTGTCTTTGGTCCATCTCTTTATACTTTTTCAAAGAGTGGGCTCTGTCCCGCTCGGCTTCAAGGTTGTTCCACCATCCATATTTACGTCACTCTCATCCCTTCAGACTTTCTCTGCCTTTTGTGAATAATCAAGTTTTTCATACTGTCCTGCCGAAGTTTCCCATCGTTTGATCATCCTGTTTGCCTCCCTCTCCGATCGCACTGTTCTCCCCTTTCTTTGCTTTCACTGTTTTATCCCATTTTGGCTTCTTCCCCGTATCCCTAAATGTCTCCACCTCAAACCCTTCTACCTCAGTATGGTTTCTTTTTCTCTTTTCCTTCTCTCTATGTTGCACTCAATGTTTAGATGATCTCTTTTGCAAAATAGCATTTTGTGGGCTACAGACTGTAACATCTTCTAAAACAATATATTACAGAATGGATAACTCAATCTATATCTGACAGTGGTCATTCTCTTAATTCCACACTGCACTGTTGAGCTTTAACAACCCCAGACCAATAAAATGACAGGAGAATCACTGAGTCCTTAATTTAATTAGCAAAGGATGCACAAATCAGCACAACTCTTTGCTGTACCTCTCTCTCCCTCTCTCTCTCTCCCTCTCTCTCTCTCTCTCTCTCGCTCTCTCTCTGTCTATGTCTCTCAATAGCTTGGAGTCAGACTGAGGGGAAAATGGAAAGCAGCAATGGAACCCGAGGCTAATAGCCCAAAAAATGAAGACTTGGCATAACACTGACAATATCACAAAAAGAAAAGGGCTTGCTTTTACGCACGTCCTACAAGACATCTCTATGGCTTCTATTTACTTCATAAGTTTCTAATTTCTATTTTTGCCATGTGACATGCTGTCAGTACACTCATGCAACATATACTGTCTATATCTGAGCTGAAAATGCTACTGTGCAATAATGAAAAGGGTAAAACTAAAAAACTCAAATACTTTAAAATTTTTCATTTTACACATATTAAAGTGTAAATTAGCCCAGGTAGTTGGCTATTTAATTATTCCTGTATAAAACAATGTAAAATATACATATGCCACACATTTGACGATAGCTTTTAAAATAATGATTGCTTGAGAAGTCATCTTACTTAAACTTTAAAAGTAAAGAAAATGTCTGGATTGATATTTAGGACTCTATACAGCACAGTAAAAGCACTGTGATTCAGAAGCTTGTAGATTCACCTTTAGCAGCAATATCTTGAAGTAATTATTTTCTGTATGTCTTTATCAGTTTCTCACATTGTTGTAGAGAAATTCTGGCTCACCCTTGTTTACAACATTGCTTTAGTTCATTGAGGTTTGTGGGCATCTATTCATGCACAACTTTCTTAGGGACCCACCAGAGCATTTCAGTCAGGTTGAGGTTTGGACTTTGACTGGGCCATTGCAACAACTTGATTTTGTTTCTTTTTTAGCCATTCTGTTGAAGATTTGCTGCTGTGCTTGAGATCATTGTCCTGTTGCATGACCTAGTTTCAGCCCTTTAGGGATGGACAAATGGCCTCGCATTTGACACTAGAATACTTTGGTATACAGAGGAGTTCATGATGGACCTGTGGCTATAAAACAAGCCCAAATCATCACCCCTACATCACCATGTTTGACAGTTGGTATGAGGTGTTTGTGTTGATATGCTGTGTTTGGGTCCCTCCAAATGTGGCGCTGTGCATTATCTCCAGACATCACCACTTTGGTCTCATCTGTCCAAGTCTTGTAGTTTTGTGTGCTGCCACTTTATTTTAAGAGAGCTCCCTCCTGACAAGTCTTCCAAACAAGACATAATTGTTCAGTCTTCTACTAATTGTACTGTCATGAACTTTACCATTTAAGATGCTAAGGGTTCATTTATGGTACTGCGTTGGTCCTTCAGAAAGCCTTCGCACAGCTTCACAGACTGTCATCTGCATGTTGTAGGTGTTCACTGTCACCAGAGTTCAGTGTCACAAACAGCTGGTCTGTGGGCTATTCTTGCTGGCTGTTGTTGGTCCTTCAGACAGAAAGATCAGAGTTAGGACATATAAAGAGCTGAAATTAAACGGAGTGTTTAAAACAATATAAAGTGTCTAGTGCAGCCAAAATCTGTGCTTTTGTACTGTTTTATAAGCTATTATCTTGTGCATTATTTTTATTTTCAAATGATTTTGTGTAGATATTTTAGGTTCTCTTTTGTATTTATATTTTTTAATTTATGATATTTATACTGTATTAGCTTGATGGTGAGTCATTGCACTGAAATTTCATTTAAATGTTGCTCACTGGTGTATGTTCTGAATGACAATAAAGTAACTATTCTATTCTATTCTATTCTATTCTATTCTAATCTGTTCTTTTTGGGGCATCTCCCTTTACATTGGGAACTCTGCCATTGCTCCCTTCCTGTCCCAGACTACTTTTCAACCAATCGGGATTTGACCTACGTACAGTGTCATCCGTGTCAAGCTATGCATAACTGGCTTTTTGGAGGACTGCATGTCTGCGTGTACTGTATGCGCCGGTTACTTTCCCCTCTGTGATGATTCCACATAGGTAAATACCAACACAGACGGATACAGCCACAGTACTATAAATCGCACATAACCGTAGTCTGTAGAGTCTGAGATGTAGCCCTTGGGTTTTTTACAGGTTCTCTGAGCATTGCACGGTCTGACCTTGGAGTGAATTTGCTGGGAAGATTGTGGCATTGTGTTAACACACACCTGAATGCTCCAGACCAGCAAACTTCCAAAGCTTCTGCTTTTATAGAGGTCAGCACACTTGCTGATGATCAGTTAATCAAATGCATTTGATTAGAAGCACCTGGCTGCTACTTACCCTCGTAATTCCTATGTAAGCAGTAAGGGTGTACCTAAATTTTCACTGGCCAACATACAGCAGAGCCCTGTAAAAACTTTATTTTCATGACTGTACCTATACCAAATATACTATTTTGGAAGGCCTAGCCCGCATTTATGGTAGAGACTCAGCCTGACACTGAGTATTCACATTGTGTCCACATGAGTTAACCTCTCTGTGCTCTGGTATCGCCCCAGTGACAAGTAGACTGAATACTCCAAATTGTCCGTTTGAGTAAATCTCAGTGTGTAAGTCTTATGATGAACTGGCAGACTGCCCAAGATTTTTTTTTGTTTCTCTCCAGCAAGCACTGGAAAAAAAGATCTAGTTTCTTTAATCTAGAGTAGGAATAAATGGGAGTAGACAATGGCTGAATTTGATATATTTTATAAGAAGTATGATTTGTCCAGTTCTCTTGTGTAATTTCTCTAGCTCTTCTCATCATTTTTTCCTGTTATGCTGTGGTTTAGCGAGACTCATAGATGCTATTCTTTCTTTCTCAGTCTTTCTCAGGACATGTCTTGCAGCCATGCTGGTACCTGACACTCTTTTTTTCTCATCTGCTCTCAATCTGTCTATCAAGTCTCTTATTCTTTCTCTCTTTCTTCTCTTTCCTTCAGGGGTGAACTGCAGTTTGTGCTGATTGTGTTCTCCTTGTCTACTGCCCTTATTAATCCCTGATTCATACAGCCTACATATGACTTTTCCATTCTTCTTTGTTTCACTCATCCCTACTGGAAAGATTTTACTTTGCCTTCAGCTCAGGTTGTTGTAGCGCAAACACTGCCCCTGCTCTCTCTCTCCCTGTCCACATCTTTTACGTTAACCTTGGAGTTTTTAATCCTACGGCTGCCTCTACGTCTTGCTTCACTCTTGCCCTCCATCTGATTGCTTGTTAGTTGGTATGCAGGCTTGGACCCCCATTGTGCATTCTTGCCTGTCAGCACTCCCTTTCTCCATCTCTCTCTCTTTCTCCCTATATCTCTCTTTATCCTCCCTTCCAGCTCCTGGTGGTGATTCTTTCTATCAAAAAATAACACAACCACATGGAGAGCACAGGACAGGGCCTGTTCAGAGAGGATAAATGGATTGCAACAAAAAGAAGAAAGAGAGGACATGTTGGCTATAAATGTTTTCACTTTAAGGCGGAATTAGGAAATACGTTAACACCTCAGAGAGATGTATGCAGCCAGGGAGAGGAAGAGAGAAGAAAATGGGGAGGGGCTCTACAATGACAATAATATATGGATGGAGTTCTACGAGGGTTGAAGCTTGCTCGTAGAATGACAAATGGGTCTCGAGTGACAGAGTATTATATTATAAAGCAAATTGATATGCAAATGTGGAGTGTGTGGCTTTGGAGGACAGGGATAGCCTGTTGTCCTCACTGAAGTGGAACAGAGAGGCAGAGAGAAAGGTGAGAGCCCAGCTTTGATAGTGATACAGCGGTCCATTAATGAGTGTGTTTTTGCGTGATTGCTGGGGGTACTTTAAATCAGAATCAGCAAAGTATAGTGCAGGTGGAACACTCAGTGAACAGTAGTGTTCATGTCACATGGCCTAATAGCTTGATCAAGGAGCAGCTAGTGGAAAAGCACAAGGACTTTATCATTATAAAGCTTCAGAGTCTGAGTGTTCATAATGTGCGGTAAATAAATGTTGCAAGCAACTAGCATTTCAACAAGGCAATGTGGTGGACACCACCATGTTTTCTGCAGTCGCATTCTGTGTGTGTTACTATCCCAGTGGCAAAAAGGTTGGGACGCTGCATAAAATATAAAGAAAAACACAATGTAATTATTAACCAGCATTTTATTAACTAAAGAACATAGAAAATATTTCAAATGTTGAAAGTGGGACATTTCTGTATTTCATTTCTAGCTCATCTTAAATTGGATGGCAGCAACACATCTCAGAAATTTGGGACAGGGCCATGTTTACCACTGTGTAGCATCCTCTCTTTTAACTTCTGGGAACTGAGGAGACCAGCTGCTGGACATTTGGGAGGGGAATGTTGTCCAGTTCTTTTCTGATATAGTATTCCAGTGGCCTAACAGTCCTGGGTAGTCTTTGTCGTGTTTTGCATTTCATGATGCACCAAATGTTTTAATTTGGTGAAAGGTCTGAACTGCAGACAAGTCAGTCCAGTATTTTTTATTACTCTTTTCTGTTTTGTCATGCTGTTGTAATCATTACAGTGTGCAGTTTAGCATTGTCTTGCTGAAATATGTAAGGCCTTCCCTGAAAGAGACGTCACCTGAAGGGGAGCATATGCTACTCTAAGATCTATATATACCTTTCAGCATTAATGTTGCTTTTCAATATGTGCAATTTGCCAGTACCATAGGCACTAATGCACCCCCATACCATCAGAGATGCAGGCTTTTGAACTGAGTGCTGATAACAAGCTGGGTGATCCTTCTCCTTTTTTAGTCTGGAGGACATGGCATTGATGATTCCCAAAAATAATTTCAATTAATTTGATCATAGTTTTCCACTCTGCCTCAGTCCATTTAAATTAACAATTGCATTTCTGGATCGTGTTCACATGTGGCTTATTCGTTGCACAATAGAGCCTTAAACCTGCATTTGTGGATGGCACAGGTTTAAGGCTAAAGATCACTGGATGTGTTCCTGAGCCCATGCAGTGATAACCATGAAAGAATCATGCCTGTTTGCAATGCAGTTTGGTCTTCGAAATACCAGCATCCAATATCGTTTTTGAGCAGTGTCCCTTGCCCACAGAGATGTCTCCAAATTCTCATAATCTTTTGATGATATTAATTACTGTAAATGATGGAATATTCAAAGTCTTTAGAATTTTATGTTCAGAAATATTGGGATCAGCAGTTTCTTGCCGATTGGTGACCCTCTGCCCATCTTTACTTCTGAGAGGCTCTGCCTCTCTAAGGTGCTCTTTTTATACCCCATCACATTACTGACCTGTTGCCAATTAACATATTTAGTCGCAATGTATTCCTCTAGCTGTTTCTTTTTAGTACCACTTACTTTTCCAGCCTTTTGTTGCCCTTTGTCCCAACTTTTTAATATTTATTCCTTTGCAGAGTGTAGTTTTTCTGCATCTACTATATTGCAGTTTAAAAGCAAAATGTGAAAACTCACTAAAATTATCAAGAAAGAAAAATAGAAAAATGAATTCCCAAAGGCTTTAGAAATGACCTTGGCATCTTCCTCCTGTGTCTTATTCCAGCATCTTAAATGAAGCAAGTAGAGGTCAGCTGCATTTAGTTGAAGGTATTAGATATCTGTTTTAAACGCACACACACCCATTGATACAGCTGTCAGGAGAAAACAAAGCCGCAGCCATGTCAGGTTTTGTGCCATGTTTAAGACTGCAGCGCTAATGATTCATGACACTTCTAACTGGAAAGGAGAAATGAGTTGCTCTGTAATTACTATGGAAATGTGTTCATTTCCCATCAGACACACACAAACACCTACACACGTACACACAGCATACCCCCATGGCTACACAGGAAAGCAGACACACGTTCTGTAGTGTGTTTCAAATGTTGGTTTTGGTGTCTTGCAGAACATGCACATGTTATGGTGTGTGTGTGTTTGTGTGTGTGTGGGTGTGTGTGTATTCCCAAGACAGCCTATTGATGTCTGGGTTATACCATGCATTCAGCTGTGTAAAATCAACACAAGGATTAAACACCAAATGACTGAGATTTACTGAGCCTAGCGAAATTGCACCTTTCTCCATTTTTGTTGCTGAGTTTCTCATTCTTAGTCAAAGCACATTACTACTTTTTCTTTTGGTATTCCTCTTTTTTATTTTTTGTTTTTATCTCATTTCTCCTCTCCTCTGCTTTATCAAATCTTTGCTTGGTATTTCTTTCAGTCTCTGTTTCTCTTTTGTCCTCCTCTCCACTGCTTTCTTAAATCACATAGTGTCTATGCTGCAGATCTCCTACTCCTGGCTCTAAGCCCAAATCAATTTATCTTCATGATGGACAGACATACTAAGTCCTGCTTTACCTGAACAAAACTCAAGGAGAATATGATAGAGAAGGAGAGAAGGATAGAAGGAGAGGCCTGTGACCTTTAACAGTCCTCCCTTAGCTCAATTTTTAATTTAAATGAAACTTAGATTGCAGTAATAAACAAAATAATTACAAAGCAAAGAAGCCAAGAAATATTAAATATGCACAAATCCAAAGAAGCTCCTCCTATTATAAATTACTTTGAAGAGACAGGGGTTTGGCAATAAAGAAAAGAAACCATGTACTATTTATATTGTGGTTAGTAAACCATTATATGAGTCTGCGTTTACATTTTACGTTTTCTATGTTTTTCCTAAAGTGTTTGTTCTAAATTTAAAGAAGCAGTAAATCTCAGAGACAGTCTTATGGCTAATTATAGCCCTTAAAACACAGTTTGAGGCAGAGGCCCAACAAAATGGAGAGAAAATACACTGGCAGGAACCCACACACAGGCACACACACACACACACACACACACACACACACACACACACACACACACACACACACACACACACACACACACACGCAATAGCATCCAAAGTCAAGAATAAACATACTGCTTTATACGGCAAATATGTATGTCTCCAGTTTATAAGCCTAAAATTAATATGATTTGTGTTTTTCTACACACATACAGAGCTTTACTTAGTTTTTTCCCCAACATTCTGCCATGGTTCTCTGATTTATTACAATGAGGAAAAAATGTAATTCACTCAAGCATCCAGTTCATGTCAGTTGTCTGCAAGGTTTTAACCACTTCCAAGGCTTATTCACCATGGTAAGCTTCAACACGTAATATTTTTAATATCAAGAGATAAGAACATTCCCTCAAATTAAAAAATATATACTGGTATTGACAAAAAAAATGTATAAAATAAGACAACACAAATGAATATACAAACCAGACAACCAACCTTCATCACAACTCAGTCAAAGCAGACACAGGCTTTAAAGCCATTAGAAAATGCTGATGTACCAAATGGCAGCAATCAGTCAGGCTGGGTGTAGCCACCTCCCATGTATCAGCCTGTACGCCCTCGTTCAACAGCTGTGGACTCATATGTTACTGTCCCTCTACCTGCCACTGTCCATCCACAACCACACCACCCACAGCACACATCAATCAGCCCACCCCTGCTGCTTTTTAATCTGTTTCCACCCCCAAAGTCCAAGGACACTTAAAAATTACAGTGAAGAAAGGTCACTCCATCCAATTAGAACATCATCAGGGATGCACACCACAGGGTCATTCCCTGAACTATTGTAGCACACAGCTCAGAACACAGCCCAAGGAAGAACACCCACTCTGGCAGAATCAGAATGGCAGCCTGATTATACAGTAGCTGTGGTAAATGAGGTTCCTGGATGAATCTTTAGCTGTAGTGTTGGAGATGAGTTGTTGTTGGGACAGATTTGTAATGGCCTGTTAAAGTGCTGCTTCTTCTTCTTCTTCTTCCTCTTCTTCTTCTTCTTCTTCTTGTTTCAGCTGCTCCCATTAGGGGTTGCCACAGCAGATCATCCACCTCCAGCTCACGCTATTCCATGTCACTCCAACCCTCTGTATGCCCTCCATCACTACATCCAAAAGTGCTGTGACAGGCTTATTCACTAAAGAACAATCGCTATGATGATACTGCGATGACCCCCGTGTCCAGATCAATGAGGTCTTCAATTGAGATTAGATCAAGCTATATTTGTATCCTCCGTTATAATTCTAATACCCTGCTCCTCACAAGGATTCTTCCTCATAACAGGACATAACTGGAGGCAAAGAAAGTAACATGCCTTCTGGAGCAATAGAGAGCTTTTAGATCAAATCATGAGATGGTAAGAACCATGTGGAGACTATTGTCTTAAGTTGGCAGAAGGAAAATGGCTAATGAGAGAGGGGTAGTGAGAGAGAGGGGGACAGTGAAAGACAAAGGGTGGGTCAGTGAGCTTTGAGCCTCTCGTGGGCTGATCTAAGCCAATTAGAGACAAGTGACAGCTCAGCTTCATGGTCATGACACAACTAGACCACAGCACTGCTCTGAGCCCCAGCACCCCACAGTACAAGTCTGACTTGGACCCCAACAAGCCCTTAACATTCCACCCATAAAAGCCTAAATACCCATCTACCACAATCCCATCACCCCAGACATAAACTGAAGCCAAAGAAGAGGGAGAGGGTATGTGTAACAAAAGACAGCTCCCTTCCCTTCTGTCCTGCTTCCTTTGCTCTCCAGAAGTAAGTAGCTGGCTGAGCAGAGCTCTCTGCCTGACTCCGTTATGGTCGGCCAACTCTCTTGACATCTGATGTTGTTGAGAGTTGCTGTGACGACCGGGCAAATACACTGACCTTTGCCCCAGTGCTTCAAAACTTGTGAACCCGAGACAAGTGAAAACCAATAACACTGGTGAGAGGATACATGAATGAAGAGTTTCAACTGAAAAAGGGGGCTGCTTCATATGACCACCAGCAGCTGTCATTGCTGTGTTGCCTTCATCTTGTGAGCAGATAATGGTGCAGCCCTCACAGTATACATGAGGGGAGGTTGTAGGCCACCAGGTTGTGGGTTGTTAGGGCTCCAGGCAGCATGGAGCTTGTGATTAATGAGACAGGGCATTGCGCCACAAGGAGCTCAGCAGCACGTGCCTTGCTGGTGGTAAAAACAAAAACTGAGTGGTTGTGGACTTGTCACACTTGCAAGGAGCCAGTCACGATAGTTTGAACATCAAAGTTGACATTTATAGAAAAATCATCAGAACCACATATACTCATGCTTACATAAAATTCAAACCACATATTTTAAAAAAAAACATGAATAACAATGTGACATGCCTATAATGCTAAAATTTGATATGCATCTCTTAACGCATCCCCTCATCTACGGTTGACTGAGCAGCAAGTGGACAAAATCCGTGGATGGCTCTTTTGGGGGGTGAAGAATCAAGAAACGTAGAGATGACTGATGACAGGAAGGAGTGATGGGGGTTGAGGGACACCCAGCAGGGGGGTGGGACAGGACAGCACTCTGCACGTCTAACGTCTGCCACTCAAGTAAGTTAATGATGCCACATTCTTGGGCCAACCATCCCCCTGCTGTGTGTGAGAAAAGAGACAGACAGAGGTAGGAGACTGAAGCTGGTGTTGCTTGGCACATGGAAGCAGAAAGAAGAGGTGAGATGCTCTTGTGAGGTGAGGGAGGTGTGGCAAGTTGGTGAAAATTTGGGGTTCTGGAACACATGACAATCAACACTTCATTTGGCACTATTGAGTGATTTTGAGATGGATGATACACTATACCCCCCTTTTTTCTTCTCAATTACATAGCTGTCTCCTGCCTTAATCAGCACGCGTTATCGAGTCATGTTACTAATTAAGGTTTATGAGAAGTTCTGCTAATTTTGTTAGCAGTCAATCGCAAGGTTGCTATTTGATTTTTCATAGCAAGAAGAGAAAGGGGATCAGCATTTTAGCTGCTAAGCTGATGCTGTTGTAATCTACAGTCAGTGAGGGAGCAGCAATTTAAGGGATAAGGGAGAAATAGAGGAAGGGTGGGGGTTGAAGAGTTGTAGGATGTTGAGGAACGATAACCAATTCCAGTCTAGCCTTTAGCAAATATGAAAGGGTTGTTTAGGTTTAGTTTCACAAACTGTCTTTGTGATGTAGAATGACAAAATGTGAGGCAAATAAAACGTAGTAAAGCATGTCACAATACCAATCTGAGCTCAGTCAGTCATAAAGCTGGTAATAACAATCAAAGATCCAGCAGCAATCTAGCTCTGAGATTACACCCCTAACAACAGAACTTCAGTAGGGCCTACCATAAGAATGAAAAAGCTGACAGATGCTCATATCCCTTAATCTGTAATTAAATTATCTGCACTCTTCCTCCTCTGACACAGGAATAACCCTGCCTTCTCGAGCTATTTCTCCTTATATACATCTCCCAATAACACTAGCCTAACTGTGTTAGCAGTGTATGGCAGAGATACTCTCCAGACTGCCAAATGGACCTGTATGCAGCTTTGTTTTCAAGTCATGGGGTCAGATGATGGTCAATCAATGGGAGGTCACATCCAGAGTTGGCCAAAGGTCAGCCTATCTGGACCCAAAGGTACAACCAGCCTATCAACTCCTTAACTGCTATGAATAGAACTAAATTATGTGGACAACTCCCTTCTGCTTGGAATCACAGAATCTGATAAGAAGTGCAGTTTACCATATCTTTAAACAAATGTGTTATAATGACAAAATGAGAACAACAAGCTGACACTATTTCCAAATTAAAGCTAACTTCTAATGTTCAGGATGTTTTTCGCACAGAATGAGGTTGTGTGTGAGAGAGGATAAGTAAATTACTAAAAACAGGCAATTAAACTAATAACACATTATCTGCATAAATTATCAACCGACTAATTGCAGATGTATCCCACTCAGCATGTTTTGAATAATATTGTTTTCCATAGTTCGCTTTGCAGCAACAGAAGCCTAGATCGATATTCATGAAGCGTCAGAGTTGCAATCATGTGTCTGTTCCACACAAACACCACAGGGACCTTCAAAAGAAAGATGGCAGCACAGCTAACATTTAAATTTCACAGTTAATGCCTGGGCATGGCGTATGCTGGCCAATTAAGCTGTTCTTTTCAGCTCCATTACAACGCTGTGTCTTGGGGTTCATTTTTCCCTTACTGTGCCATTTAGGGCTCAAATGGGCAAATGTTGACTGTGCCAGTTGGATGACAAAGAGGGAATTTGGAGTCTGTTACAGAGTGTGGGCACAGGCATGTGTGTGCTTGCGCATATGTGCCTTTACAAACCCTTTCTTGTGCATGAGAAACATCTATGTGCCGTTGTGCCTGTGTGCCTTTGTGTGTGGAGGCCTAATTTGTGCATGAAACAGGAGAGCGTTAATGGCTTCTAAAGATCGGTGGAGTCAAATGAGCACGCTCATCAGTTAGATACACACCCCTTGGTGATCACTTAGTGTCATTAGATTTCATTTCCTGTGGAATAAGAGGATCTTGGTGGATCCCAGATAAATCCCTGCAATAACAGCAACACTTCAGATGATTCACTGCCTTCATTTCTGCCTCACTGGGTGGTGAATGCTGTTGTGTGTGGGATTATTAAGTTTAGACTAGTACACCAACATGATTCAGTGAAAACACACTAACACACTTCAGTGGTATCTTCTTAAATATTATCCATTTCCCATATTTTTCACACACACACAGAAACAGAGAAACACATTCGGCACCTGCATGTTCTCTAATAGCTTTGCCCTGTACAGTGTAGAGCACAAGGGCCAGCAGCAAGAGGCACTGAGATAAGATTCTGCTTAGCATTTGAATAGAGAGTTCTGATTTCTATTCAGCTGGCCTTTGGCCATGCTAGCGCTGAAGTGGTCTGGGCAAGTCTGTCTAGTGACTGGTCTTCACTGTGCCAGCAAATATGCAGGCTCATATCTGGCAATGAGCAACGTCTGTCAGTGTCCCTGTCTGTCTGTCTGTCTGTCTGTCTGTCTGTCTGTCTATCCATTTGGCTGGATAAGTGTCTGGCCGGTTAATAATCAGCCTGGCTAGCAGCTAATCATCCTCCCAGCTGCAGAAGCAGGTGGCCACACATACCACAGCTTCCAGTCTCATTCACCATGTGATGTCATCTTACTGCACCTGGTCAGACTACATTACATATAAATGAGGTAGCTAGTTTCCCTCTGTGAAATCTCATGACTGTCCCTGAAGCTCAATACCTTTGACATTTGTTTCTCAATGGACTAGATGTCACAGCCTTTGCAGTCTATTGGTGGCAGGTGAATGAACATCAAACCTCTGTGCATACTCCTGCACCTTGGCCAAGCCTGGGAGAGATCCCAGAGAAGTCTAACAGGCATAGGCGGCAGTTAGGACACACTCCACATCGAAATGGGAAGCCATTAGCTCTGCAACACACAAGGTCACCTTCAACTAGACACAGCAGCTATGCAACTTCCTTTGCTGACATGCACAATGGATGGAGCACCACAATCATGTAAAGGCCAAACTGCAAAGGACCCACAGCTGTTTTAGAAAGTACTCTCTTAAACATTTGATCTTGTCTCTCCTCACTTTTCAAAGTGACGAAAATACTTATAGTATCAGTTTCAAACAGCAGGAAAGGAAATGAGTGAGGGAGGGAGTGGAAAGGGGAAAGACAGCACAGAGAGAGGGAAAGAGAAGGAAAGAGATGGAGACAGCAGAGACTGGATGATTAGGTTTCAACTCTGGTCTGCAGCTGTTGAAGGCTGTAGGTGTCCCTTACAGCAAACGTAATCCAAGCTAAACACATTATCTGTCTACGCCATGGAAAAATCACCAAGTCATAACACATCCGGACCTGCGATAACTCTAGCATGGTCAGGAGCAAACAAAGCTCTGTAACAGTTCATTACAAGGGGCTGCATAAAAGAAGAAAAAACTTTCTAACAATATGATTTAATAATTGATTATATTTCAGTGGTTATTGCTGTTTTTTCTAAAAGCCAGAAGGCTAGAAAAGTGGTATACTATGAATTCTCAGCTTCTTATGGTCAGTTTGCAGCATGTGCCCACATTTTCTCCTCCTCCCTTCCCCCAGTTTCCTTCTTTCTCTCACAGTTCAGTTCAGAACGTAATGAAGCTGAAATGCTGCATCTCCTACATTCCCTAAGGGCTACTTTAAGGAGAGAATGTCCTTAATGTTTGCACAAGTAGAAAAACAGCCACAAAAGCCATTTACCTTAAGCTTTTTTGAGTTTGCTAGGGCACTTGTGCAAATGCGTGTGTGTGTACTTGTGTGTGCACAACAGTATTTAACCGGACATATCCATCAGAGCACCAGTGTGCAGCATGACAGTCATAACCTAAAATAAACAGGCCTAAATGTGGGCCTAGCTGAGTCCTGACCCTTTCACAAAATCAATCCCCACAAATATTGTATACCCTGCAGTGTTGAGCAACGGAATGTACGCATGTGAATAAATATGTTTTTCAGAATATGTATGGAAGGATATGAAATAATACGTATCTGAACCAATAACATCAGTGCAGAAAAAAACAGCATTTCACACACCAGAGGGTGAATCAATTTCAGCAACATTTGATTCAAACCCATATCAGCTAGTGACTGAACTTCAGCCCTTCATCCTGTCACCTCCTCCCTGGCTCCATATGATGGATTACCATCTCTGGCAGTCTCAGAGGGTCTTACAGAGAAGGGAAGGTGGGTGGGGGAGGTCAGTTGTGACAGGGACACATTCATCGGAAGGGAGCGCTAGGTTAAGGAATTATGGTATGACAGAGATCTGGGGTGGATAGGAGAGGGCAAAGGGTTCTTCAGGGGTCAGAGGATCCAATCCCAGCTGGACTCAATGGCAAGCCACCCTCAAAATGCAGCAGTCTACGGGGATTTAACGGGGTCGCATTTTTCATTAATATTATTTTCACTCACTTGTCCGTTCACCCACTTGTCAACAAATAGAGTGGAATCACACATATTAATCTAAATCTGTTAAATGGCACACCTGTTCAGCAAATTAAAATAGACTTAGAGTTGGAGACCTCATGTCAAGTTATGAACAGGCGCATGCTTAAGGACAGATTAATAGACTGATAAAAGGTTTATTTTGGAGGATAATAAATTTCAACCTAAACTAAAAATTACAAGAGAAAAAAGACCAATACACCCAAAAAAAGCAAGACCTTCTCATCTGGTGTGTGTTTTAAAGTTTATCAATAATCACCCTGCAGACATTTTCAATAATTTACATCTCAGTCTACATCTACAATCTGTCTGATGAAAATAAAAGAAGCAGTGATTTTATATTTATTACATGCGCTTGTCTGAAATTGCTCACTTTTTACAACGCTGTCAGATTTTTAAAATTTTTTGACTTTGTTAATAAAAAGATTCTTTTTTCTGTCCGGAGAGTGAGCATCTACAATATTTTACAAGGGTGATGAGAGGCATGGCAGTGGAACGTGCAAGGAGAATGAGGGAAAACATAGGCAAGCAGGCAGGAGAGACAAAGCAATAGACCTGCATTGTCAGAGTGGAGAGGCCATCAATAAAAGTGTCACTACGAAGGGAGAAAGACGGAGAGTGTGAAGGAGCGAGAGTGGGGTATATAAAAGAAACACAACAAAACCCGGTGCGACTGGTGCTTCATCTTGCTGGCCACTAATGGACGTGAGAAGAGACTGTTTCAGCATTCTTTGCTTGATGGCTCACTCCTCCGCTGATGGGCCATGGCATCCATGACGGAGCGCCACACACTTAAATAATCCAGTTTGCACACTCAAAGGTGACATAATAGTATAAGCAGAAAGGTGAAGTTTGAAAGAAAAGGAGACAAAAAGCCTGATAATAGGCTGAGAAACATGGCCAAAGGTCATCCCAAACTTGGATCTAAGTACTCCATCTCTCTGCCACATTCTCACCACATTTTCCATCTTTGTCCACAGCTCCTGCCACAACTCTGCATTACTGTTGTTGTGATTCAGCCACAAGAGTGCCACAATGTATGTGTGCAGTATTTCCTTTCTAGAGTACTGCTGTCACTTCATCTAAAGGTAACACAGGCAATCTATTTCCCTAGGTGGAGTTGGGGAGGTCAGAGCTGGGACACAAGGCCCACTGGGGAAAGTAAAAGTGCAGTCTCAGGACATATGTGTGTGTGCGTGTCTGTGAATGTGCTAGTTTGGGTGTGTGACAGTGACACTGGTAGTGACCGCAGTGTATTCCTATGATTTATCTCCCTGTGAGACTTTCCAAATTTCTGTTCCATTTCTGCAGGGCGGCGTCTTTCCAAGTATGGCACAGGAGTTAGGTCGTGATGTGAAGTCCTCATTTACCGTGGCCATCTGCAACTGATAAAGGTGATAATATCTAGCTGCATGATGCTGTATATGGCTGGACAACATGATCTGTACATTTGAATGTCTGCATGTGTGTGTGTGAAAATCATGTGAGTAAATATCTAATAGAAAGGAACATCTCTTTACAGAGGTCACCAAACTCCAGCTGCACAGACAGAGCTGACACATTTAATCTGGGATTTTTCCTCGCTAAGACTTTATCAGGAGAAAATATTTTTCACATGCTTGCCCTCTCTCACCATCTCACTTATCACAGGACAACATTCCCACTTGTTCTGCACCTATGCATTTTGCTTTTCTCCTGTCACATCAATGCTTGTTTCAGCTCAGCAAATGTTCACCTCCAGTAGGATATACCAGCAGCACTGCAATAGAAGTTTTTTTTTCTTGATTTTCCTGAGCTTGAAAACACTTTGGTGATGTAAACAATGGATTTACATTTCTTTTATTTGTGCAAGCAATTGATCTTTTATTTATCTGTTTTGTTGCTGAAAAACCACACCCATGTTCTGAAGTGCTTTTCCATTCTAAGTTGCAGCAATGTCTAAGGACGTAACAACTGTTTTAGATTGACCTCCAATTCTCTGTTTTACACATCTAAGAACATAAACAAACAGGCAAGTCGAGATGTGTCGGATGAATAAAACACAAATTATACTTACAAATTAGGCCAAGTTTCTGAGACTGTGTTTTATTTCTTAACTGTAGCATGCATCATTAATGCACTGTAATGGTTGCGTTGTTGCTGTTTTCTTCATTACCCTTCATTATTTCTCAAGGACTCCCGCGCAGATTAAACCTCAGTCTATCGGGGTTTATACAAGCATGAGGGCAGGTGTTTGTGAACATGTGTGTATAAGTGTGCGTCTGTCTGTTGTTTGTGTGCACTTCTCACCCTGTTTTCTCATTTCTGAACTGGAATAATGAGTCCAGATGAGCTCGGCAGTGCAGCTCATCCTGACTCCCCACCTGGCTTGCTCCTTTTGGCCTGTCCCTTTATTAGCTTCCCCCTCATGCTGGACACAACAGCAACAGCTTGATACCCTCCTCCTCTCTTCAACACTCGCACCTTTCCCAACTCAATTTTCCTGCTAATTACCTTGTTGTACGAGTACCAACTGCTACCTAACGATTCACTTAATTGCAGAAGTGGTACATTAGATGATATCAAAGGACCTTTTTAAAAGTCATCCAATCCCATTCCAAGCGGCATTTAGAACCAACCCAAGACATCTGTTTCATTTCAGTGTCATTTGCATTTTTAAAGGTTACAAACTGAACAAAGCTGCAAAGGTATAGATCTAAACATCCTGAATTTTTTGTCTTCATTTATATGTGGCGCTTCTCCCCTGGTGATTACATACAGTTAATACACAAGTGTACATGTCAGAGAGCCCAGATTGGCACTCAATTAAAAGAGATACTGTTTATCACAGGTGCTAGTTTCTTCACTATGTAGTATCCACCTGCAAAGATAGGGCTAATTAACATTTTCCTTAGGATCCTATTGCCCCAGGTGTGCCTTGTCAAACTTACATATACACAGATACTTGCGGTGCTAGCAATTTATTCAGCAGCGGTGGCTGCAGCTTGCATTTCTGACACAGGCTTCACAATGATTTATGAACCTCCTCATTGACCTAGTTTATCCTGAAAAGAGAAAAGGGGCACATTCTCTTACATGCAGTATAGCCATCCCATATTGCTGGCCTGGAGTCAGTTTTTGAAGTGGAGTAAGATTATAAGGTAGACTGCTTTGACACCCTCTAGGCAACACGTTTACAAGTTCTCTTATCTTCTGAAGTACAGGACAGTGAACAAGAGCTGTAATGAAATCTATCCCCAAATGCAGCACAGTGATGTCTAAGTATTATCCTCACACTCTGCTCATGAACTGTAGATCTAGATAACACAAGGTAGCTCATGGAGTTCATATTCTTGTCCATCTATTTGTGCTCAACATCCGACACTTAAAGGAGACGAGGTTGTAGATCTAAGTCCCGTAAAGGCAGTAGTTCCCCTGCCTGGTCTGGTCCACATTAATAATGCAGTGGCACCTCTTGGAGGCCTCTACCCCCTTTTCCTCTCCACTTCATATTTCCTCCTGTAAAGGAGAGAGTGTTGAGTCCTGCCCAGCTTGATGTCCAGCATGCAGCAGCGCCACTCTGCTCAGTGGACAGAGTTCAATCTGTTTCAGAACTGCAATTCAATTATCTCACCAGGGTCCTGTTCAACCACTCATGAATGGAAGGGGGGTAAAGGTGTGTTCAATACAATGAAGGGAGAAATCGCGGCAGAGGGTTGGGGGGTTGGGGGTTACAAGATATATCATAAACCCAAATCCAGTTCAACATGGATATAGATTTAAATGCTGCTTTTTCTTGTGAGATTAGCTTAGGGTTTACAATCACTAGACGGATGTCAGGACCTGATAAAGCTAATCACTGCTGTAAAGCGAATGCAGAGGGATTTAACACACCACCCCCTTCTTCCCCCGCAGCCCCCTGAAGACCTGGCTGAAAAAGAAAACTGAGAAAGCCCAGGGCCAAAAACAAACCAAGCATGAAACAAAATGCCCCCCCTCTTCTTTGGGATCTATGATAGCCTTATCTCCGTGAAAATTAAAACACATAAAGGAAATACACTGCAAATGGTCATAGGTTTTTATCACAGAGGTCAAATTTCTCATTACTTCATAGCTGTCAACCAATGTTTAAAGTTTATAAACATTTCACTGCAATGAAAGATGATTATTCAAAGACCAACAATAATGTATATGCATACTGGATATGGATATTCCTGCTCAAGATTTCTAGGGTCACCTACCATTATAATTGAAACAAATAATTAATGTCTTCATATAATACACTATCTGAATATTTAAACATCTTTTCCTTCTCCACATCTTTTCCATTTCCTGCAACATGCCTCCAAGGGCTTTGATCTGCTAATATTACAATACTTCATATCAAAATTATTCTACCTTAATAAAAAATTGAATGAACCCTCACATTGTAATCAAGAAACAGAGTAACGGGCAATGTTAAACTGCACTTGAGCCACTAGGACAGCCTTTTCCTGCACCCACACTCCATCTTTGTAAAGCCACCACTGTTGTCATTCTCAAACTCTTATGCCTCACATGGGCTAAGGTCAATATGCTGTCACTGTAATTAACAATTAAAAGTTGAATAGGAGTCAGTTTTTGTTAGCTTGGTGCCCTTATGGTGACAGTTGCATTCTAGGCTTCAGCTTATTTCATATTCCAAAGAAGGTCCTTGTTGAGTGTGTTATAGCAGATAAAAATAAACCAGAGAACCCACCTAAAAGTAAGGGTGGCATTCACTGCCATTTTGGCATATGCAAGGTCAAGTCAAATTAAATTAGTCCTAGAGGGTAAAGACCTCAAGGTATTTCATAAAATGTCAGTATATTTATACGCTTTTAGCCAACAGCACTACCTTATGATGGTATATTGTATAAAGTGAACCATGCAATACACCATCCTTTTTGGCAAATATATACTTTATACTTACAAAAGTGAGTTGTTTGTGGCCTAAGCCTCTATTCTAAACCCCTCTTTCAAACCTAGTATCACTGGTAATACCCATCAGATGTGTGTTCGTATTTCTTCACCTAGCTATCCCCTCCTCTCCTGCCCCCCTGACCTCTCACCCCTCACCTTTAAGCCATTCAAGCAGTCAGCGCCTCTATTCAGCCCCCTCTGCTCCCCAGTCTACATTACACGAGAGTGAGAGAGAGAAGACTAGAAAGAAAGGCTAAGAAGCCGTGTTAGAAGGAAAAAATAAAATAATGTCGAGAGTTCATCAATGTTTCATGAATTTTCATTTAGAGGGGGAGAGCCCTCTTACAGCAATCGATAGATCAAGCTGCTGTCACACAGTTAGCACCTGGAGGCTACTGGAAGGCCCTTGGGAAGGCAGGGCTTTGGATAAGAAGCAGAGACCAACCCCCTTCCTTCCCATTTCCTAAGGATCAAAAACTACAAATTTTACTGCTACTGTGATCACCTCAAAAATACAGACAGGGAGGATGCTATGCTATGCTTGCTTTTGTTTTTAAAAAATTTAAAGATTTAATTTTCAGTTTCTTTGTTTTATGTTAACTAAGCAGCCAAGTTCAACAATTTGAAAGGCTGCTGATAAAAAGTGACATATAAAGCAGATGTCTAAAGTTTATGTCATTTTCATGATATGAGATCTTGAAAATATCATCTTCTACAACATAAGGACAAAGGGAATTTCCATTTCACCTTATGGGCATTTTGAGGGGCCTGGGAGCCATTGCATAGAAAGCCCATCATGAGCCTGCTAGGGGGGGTAGGCTCATCTTCAAAGGTAATTCGATCCATAGCTCAGGTTATCCCTGTCACCATTCACCAACACAGTCCAGACAGCCTGTGCTAAATGTCCATCACAAGCTGTGCTTGTCATTCTACCCCCACTCACCTGTGAGAAAGCCATGTCAGTCATGTCATTGTGTTTCTCTCATAATGTCTCATGGTAGCTTTACATGCAATTCAAAGACATACACACAAATATAACTCCATTGGGCTAAGAATGGATCAAATTTATCAAGTACCTGGCTGAAAAACTAATTCTGTAAAGCTCCCACCAGTATTTCACATTGTGAGGCTGTAATAGGGCTTAAGTGGCTCTTTTAGACCAGCAGGAAATTAATATTGTTTTCAAATGGAGAAAACTGAAAAAAATGAAATTAACTAAAAATAGTGCCATTCTAGTTGCCTCAAAGACAATATTGACTTGTTTACTTTTATTACCTACAGTAGAGAAAATGGTTCTTTTTAAACAGGTACAACGGGGAAAAAATACTTTGAATCAGCTGAATACAAATCCAGTCTCTCCATCAACTGGCAGCGGCAAAATCAATTCAATATCAATCAATGTCAGTAACATTATGAGAGCAGATTAACTTTAGCAAGGCAGCAAACAGAAGAAGTGAAGAAGCAAAAGGAGACAGAGTCCTGACTTACATGCCACTTCCAAAGATGCATTGCGGCTGACAGCTTCTCCCAGGTAGTTCCGGGCCACGCAGACATAGGCTCCCTCATCTGGTTTGCTCCGTCGTCCATGAACGATGCGAAGGAAGAAAAGCGAGCCACTGGGCAGCAGCATACGGTGAGAACGTGGGTCATCTTTGTCCGTTTCCACCCGCTCTCCATCCTTGTACCACTCCACCGTTGGGGTTGGCCGTCCCTCTGCTTTACAGTTGAGAGTGGCGGGTTCCCCTTTGGATACGATCAGGTCAGAGGGGTGCTCCACAATCCGGGGTGGAGAGTCCTCCTGGCGCAGACGGGATCCTAAAGAAAAAAAGGAAAGATTTAACAAATCACAGATTAATGGCATAAAGACCTTAAAGCCTATTTCTGTTTAGTGATTTTATATATGATTTCTTTATTCCTTAACCACTTTCATAACTGACAACAGAAAATTTGTGGGTTTGAATTAATAAACACAACTAATAGCAACAAAATAAATAAATGGCCCAGCCTGGGAAGACCTCAGTCAACAGAAAGAGCTTCATGATGTCACTCAGATGCAGTATCCAATTTCTCTGTTAAAAACTTTGAGAAAAAAATATCTACTGACAGCTTTTAAAAATAAGTATATAAAATGGGCAGTACAGTGGTGCTGTGGTTAGTATTGTAGCCTCACAGCAAGAGAGTCCCGGGTATGACCCGCTGGCAAGCTGAGACTTTTGTTCATAGAACTTGCACGTTCTCTCTGTGCCTGTTTTAGGTTATCTCTGGGTGTTCCAGCTTCCTCATATTACGTTATTATCCTTATTCTTTCTTGTATAATGATCCACTGTCCAAAGTATGTTTTATTGACAAGTTGATGCAGCAACCTAGACATGATTTACAAAATGAGCTACTCACTAAGCATCATGTTGCATTTCAGTGTGCCTACAAGGTTGACAAGTTCTGGAACTGAAGTCATAAAACTACATTTTCACACAATGCAAATGCACAAACAATTCAGGAAAAAAAACCCTAAAACAAATGAATAACAACAACAGCAAAAAGAGCAGCACCCTGATAATGTATCAACCCATATGTACATTTTAACCAAAAGACTGTAACTCACGTTAATCTAAAATCAGGTGCCAAAAGCAGTCCTTTTTTGATATTTTTTCCTGCTACCAGGACCCAGATAGCAGTGGGAAATAGATGACTCTCTCCAACTCATATTTACGTAAACATGACTTGGCACAGACACATGAAATATCAAACCCTTCAATCACCATTTCAGGTTATTCAAAAAGCTGCCATCTGCTCTTCTCAACCCTTTCAAGAACCTGTGGGTAATTGAACCCATGGATGAACAGTGAATGGATGCATGTAGCCAGCTTACATTAGAACTACACACAAAGCTAAATTATACTGTATGCTTGCCTTGTATACTTGGTTTTCTGCAAAAGTCAGGAAAACCAGGAGTTCACTGTGTGAAAGTAGGCATGTGATGTGAATATGAATGTTGGGGTGCAGACTAATGTCAAATGCTAATCCCCTGCGGCTCAAAACCTTGGCCCACTCCTTTTCATTAGAGCTTGCAGTGGGTGAGCATTTGGAGTCTGGCAGCTAAGATAATGCTCCCTGAGTCAGAGTGCTCTGTGTGTCTCTGACCAGGTCTTACCCGTGGTGATAAGAGGCTGCAGGCCACACATGCACACACACAAATTTACATCACAGAGGCCATGGGAACCATGCGAGAATCAAACAGTTTGATCCAACATCAAACCATCAAACACACAGCAAAGGGAATGTGGAAAAGGCAAACTTTAACAACAACCTTTTCTGTTTTGAACTCATCTGAGTTATTTTTAATTTAATACCCCATCAATAACTCTGGTTCAGTTGGCAGACAGATGTTATGTAGTCAGTGTTGCCTTAAGTTGAGAGCTGAGGTCTTTGTCTTAAAATGAGCTGTTGCAGGTGTGCATGTGATTGAGCTGAGTTGATGACTGTGCCCTTCCCTGGGGGCAGTGCAGTGGGGTAACAGAACGATGCCTGCTGTACAGAAGTGCAGTGTACCACATAGGCCTTTGTGCTTATGTAAGGACTAATTTCAGCATGGGATGCAGGCAAAACTGTAGTGGTTCCAGGTCTTTATTTGTCTGGCTTCGCACATGTTCCACTACCCTTTACATTTGAATCTCCCAGGGGAAACCGGGACAAGCTGTACCCAGGTCTTTTCACCTCATGAGACTACAGGCAAAAGGACAGGAACTGAGAGAACCCTGGCAGTCAACACAAAATACACTTCAAAAACAAAGTGTAGTGCATATGTGTACACACACACACACACACACACACACACACACACACACACACACACACACGCACACAGAAACACATGCACATGCAAAAATACAGATTTACGCTGGAAATGTGCTCTAGTTCTCCAAGTGA
>VUQH01000108.1:0-10930 GCA_015106775.1 Etroplus canarensis | reverse complement strand
TGCACTATAGAGTACTTCAAGCTACAACAATTAAAACATAAGAAAAAATACACACACACACACACACACACACACACACACACACACACACACACACGCACACAGAAACACATGCACATGCAAAAATACAGATTTACGCTGGAAATGTGCTCTAGTTCTCCAAGTGACTGGAATCAAGCATGAAACAGGAGCATATTGACCCCTGAACAGGAGGCAGTCTGTTCTCTCTTCTTCCTAATGTGGGCTAATTCCCTCCATTTCCTAGCCATTGATTAGTGATCAGGCCTGGTGCCTTGCGTTAACTGGGGCCACAGACAGGGAGCTGCAGTAGAGGGGTTGATGATATTCTCACCCCAGAGTTCATGATCTAATCTCATTGGTATTATGTCGAAAACTGAGGAGGTATATTTGGTGTTGGAACAAAGATCTAAAGTATGTTGCTTCCACTAATTTACCCAATCTTTTTCACCAATGGTAGGCAGCAGTAACCTAGCCAGCAGCCAGGTTTCCTGTCAGAGAGAGGGCAGAGAGGCAAGTTTGTATTTGGGCAATAAGTGAATTAATATATTATGCAGTAATTAACACAATGACATTGATAAATGGAGGGCAAGATAAAAGACAGACATGGAGACCTCCCATCTCCCTCATACCTAGTGTCGAATGCACATTTATTGTTATCTCATTGACGCATCTGCTTCCCCAATAATCCACAAACCTTGTGGTGGCTTTCCAAGAAGGCCAATGGGCATGCACTAAACTGCAGTAACTCCATTCGATTTATATCAGTCTAATTTCTTTGAATCCAATTTGTATTCCAATCTACTGCCTTCTAATCACTTAAACCTTGAGTCTCCATCTGGTCTCCTCTTTCCTGTGGAAATGAACACAGCAGATGCCTCTACAATTGTCCTTTCACTGCCAAAAAAAGCTAAGCTGGGTGCACAGAAGGCCAGACGTGACTGGTCAGTGTCCTTCCTGAGTGGGGAGAGTCAGGTGTAGAGGTTAAAAGCACATCCATATGCTGTGGAATATGGTTTAAAACAGACCGATCAATCTCAATATTGGATAGCCTCAACATGTAAACCTTGCCTGCTGATTCACTTTGAAAAGCTCAAACAAAACTATTTCCACAAGCTTAAGTGTGTGTATCTTTCACAGCCCTCACGTGGCTTTCATGTACTAGTGCTGTCCCTAAATGTGTCCTGTCCAGGAAGATCAAATAAAAAACTTCATATACATTCTCACTGTTGAGCCATCAGACCCAACTCCTCACAGGAGTGAAAGTCAATTTTCAGCTTCCTATTGGGCCCCTTTTCCCACTCTCTTTACGGTAAATGGGCTTTCTGTTGCCCTTTTAATGCGATCATTGGTGCTGTGCAATCAAGTGCTCTCTGAGCTGAGGCGAGTGCACTTCACTGGGTCTCAGGGCACACGCTCCAATCAAAATGCTGTGTTTCCCCTGTCTGCAATAATACCACCATTACTTTTCACCACTGCTGTGCAGTCATCCACTTTTGGAGAAAAGTAGGAACCAGAGAACAAACAAACAAGCACACAGACAGGGAATGAAATCAGAGAGGGATTACTGAACCAGAAACTGATTCTTTTCTGCCTTTTTTCTTTCCATCTACTTATGTCAGCTTCACTGAAATTGATGCAATGTTGCCATACTGTTATCCAAGAAATGTGCAGTATTTGACCACATTTTCGAGTGTTTTGTTTTCATGTTTCAAACACAATATCACATTTCACAATTAGAATTAAAATGAAACTGAAGAAAATGTAAGTTAAACAGACTAAAACAGGTTACATTTGTAGTTTGAATTGAAGATAAGCTACTGATTAACTAGCATGTGATTCTCCTACATACCGACCACACATCTAGAACAGATTTTTTTTCTGTTATCTTTGTCATATATTTATTCATGTGTGCAACGGAAGGTCAGGCCTTTGATGATCTTTTTGTAATTATTTTTATTAGCTCCCAAGAGAAATTCCACCAACCAAATCAATATCCACACCAGTCTCAGGAAGAGCACTGAAGGAAGGGCTCCCCAAAGAGATATTAATTATTCTACCAACAGACCCATGCTGATCATAGGTAACCAATAGCAACCTTAGACCAAGGCAAAAAGTTCTAGTCACCAAGGCTCCATAAAACATCAAACATGAAAAACCAAGGTCCAGGCCAGAACGCAGTAACACTGCAATATGGACAGTGAATTGGCAGAGACATTTCAGGCAGAGAGTGCCCAAATCCAGCGGACTGAGTGAATATAAAATTGTAAGAAAATGAAAACCTCAAAGAATTTTCAGATGGAATGAATTATGCATTAGATTCATGTTGTCCATTCTGAAACATACCCTCCCTTTGCCTCCCACTTCTCCCAGCTCTCTCCACTTCTCCTTAACCTCCCACTCCATCTCCTTCTCTCTATGTATCTCCATCTCTTCCTCCCAATATCTCTCTGTCCCTTCCACTTGCTCCCTGTTCTGTTACATGTTATCCTGACTGCGAGGTTGACTGAGTCATATCCGTCATGTCATCAAAGGGGAAATGTGTAGAGCAGCGGGGGAAACTGGGGATGGTGAAAGACTGATGTTACTGGCCCTCCACGCCTCAGCGTTGGCCTGCCGTGACACTTCCAAGCAGCTCGTTCTGCACCCGAGATTCATCTTCTTTATGCCAAGCTGTCAGTGGCGTCACAGCACATGAGCACCCATACACTCCAATACCAGACAAACAGCTCATCTCAGTGAGGTGTCACTGGAGACATCCTGCTGTATCTGTTGGAGTCCAGCCCAGTCCAGTGCATCCGGCCAGCCACTCGATACGGCAGAATCCTTGCCGTGAAGACACAGAGAGTGAAATGAAGGGTGTTCACAGGTGCAGAGCAGACTTACTCTTCTGTTTTAAGAGGGGAGTGTTCATCTAGCTAGCTAGCTAGATACCAAGCTCACATGGGGTCTGTTCCACCTCAGTGCTCAGCATACTGCTCCCCTCTCCTCCTGCTAAGACCTATACTTTGAAAGCAAACACAGGGGTAATTCTATGAGCTGCTCTCAACCTCTCAATGCATCCATGCTTGCCTCTAACAAATATCAGATAGAATTCCACTCTGAGTGTATTTCAGGCAATGTCGAGGTGGGGTCATATTGACTTTGCATCCGTGTATTTACTCGCTCTCCCCCATGCAGATGGAATATATAAATAGATAACTGTGGGAAACTGAATATCTGATTTTGCTGCAAAGGGCTGATTCACATAGCTTGCATTTTCAAGCAGTTTCAGCCTTGTTTTACCCTCATTCTTACTCTTCATCCTACTATCAGTAGCCATGCAGAGAAAAAGTGATGCTATCTCTTTTTCAGCACTTGTCTCAAAAGAGCTGAGATTGCTTACTTACAATAGACACTAAAGGAGGAAAAGGAGGATGGCATAAAAACAGCTAAGATCTCTTCATTGTAAAGGGAAAAGTGTTGACAAGAGTGCTGCTTCCTCTCTTTATATGGTCTGATTAGTATAGCACCAGCTCTGTGGGGCTGTCAGGCCACTGGTAGGGATACTAAACTGCGTGATGCAGATTAAATGATTTCCGATTCCTGGGCCACTGAAGCATGTAGCTCACTACACCACCCCACCTTTTTCGGGCCCTCTCTTTTTTCCTGCAGATCCTTTTGAAGACCCTCTGCTCTGCCATTTGATTGTCTGTCTTTGCTTTGGACTATGACAGTAACTTTATTATTAAAGTTGTGCTTGGAAACACAACGATTTCAATCTTTGACAAGCAGAAGTGACATTTTCTTATGATTCATAGCCCCCTCTATATTCCAACACTACAGGACAGTAATGTCCACTTGCTCCAGTCATGGAGTGACTATCAGTAATAAGCCATGAAGGCAAAGCACAATTTTCTTCAGTCATTTTAATATCTGTAAATGTTCAAGAAATTAGATAAGAAAACAGCTGTGCTTAGAATATCTTTTCAAAGTATATCTTTGTGTGTATTTGCAGAGTGCATGTAATTGTAAACACAGCTGACTCAAAATCACTTTCAGTTGTTGAGCTACTCCAAACAGTTCACAGGGATGGAAGTGCAGTGAAATGACTATAACAGAGAAACATGTTTTATTGCATTAAAAGAAATAAAGGCAGCGGGCGGAGAAGGTCTTCGGGTGTTCGTGATCCACTGTGTTGCAAGGTGAATGGATAATTGGGGGTGTGTAGTAGGTGGAGTGACTAATCCAAAACAGACTTATTTAGCCACCTACAGTTAGGTGGGGAGTTACTGGCACACACTTTGCATAAAGCACTCACAAAAATATAAGCTGTTCAAATAACTGAAGCTTCATTAATTTAGCTATAAAATCCAGTGGGCTTTTCCCAGAGAAAACAAAAGGGATTAAACAGGGGGGTCAGAACCCAACGGGTGATGCAATCAGAAACTGTAGCTGTCTGCCATCTAACCACAAACATTTCATTCAGCTGCTGAAAGGGTGTAACACAGCATAGTCCTGTGTAGGAGAAGTATATTTATGTCACCCACAGACATCAGGTAAATATCAGGTAAATGACCAAAAAAACTCAGTATATCTCCAGCAGTGTGTAGTGAAAAGATCGTTCCTCCCTGCTTGTCATTGAGGGTAGTCACCAACCCAGCCACTACAGTGGTCCTTAGCCACGCTCAGCTCCAGATTTAAAATTGAAGAAGAAGACCTGTAACCACACACCATTCAACTGATAGACTTAGAAAGCAGAGTAATGGCTCCTCTACTTTTGTTTTTTGTTTTTTTACAGTGCAGCCTAGCAAGTCAAGATGAGATTTATTAAATTTTTATACCATGAGACACTTAGTGTGGTCTTGCTTGGGGCTGCAGGGTCAAGGGTGCTACCAATAAGTGGAAGAGGACTCATTCAATTTACTGAGGCCCATGTATCTACGCTGACACAAAAAAAGACTTTGATGGTTATTAATAGTGTTCACAAACACATTTACACACATAAACCTACAATATTTCATAATTCTCCAGCTGGCTGTGTATTATAGAGACTCAATGACAAATGCCTGTGAGCAGCTATCCAGAAAAAAAAAAAAATCACCACCATGCTGGAAATGAAAGTGGAAAGTTGAAATGTTCAAGGATGTGATTAGGAAATGGCTGTGACACTTGGCTGATGCCATGTTCCACACTGAAACTTCTACCACAAAACCAGTCGCACCAGGAGTCATTATATACAGTAAATCAACTCACCTCTGGTCATGGTGACTTGGTTTACAAAGCAATAGGGTGCTATTTTTTTCTTTTCCCCATCAAAGACAAAACAAGAACAGGTTACTACATCTGACATTGAGGTCTGTGCTTTTTCCATTTGCCCATCAATGTGATAATTCTCCAACGTCTTATATTGAGAAGGTAATCACTGGTGCACTGCCTCAGTCATTTTAGGAAGTGAAATGTCGCTAAAGTTAATTTAGAATATTTAAGCATTACAAAGGAAATAAAGCATTTTTTATACAACTTTTTTAAATTCACTGCCCAGGAACACTGTCTTATTACCACTTTTCGCACCGATTAACATTCTTGCAAATAGTGTATTTGCAAGAAGCCAAGCCCCTCAGAAAACTTCAAAGGTATAGTTTCTACTCTGAAACACTGGTATAATTACGTGGCAATGTATCATTTGTAATCTATGCATTTCCAGAGTGTTTTATCCCCTCCTTAGCTACAGGTAAGAAAAGGTTTCTAAGCTGTCATGGCTGGGTGATCCATAGGCCAAGCTAGAGATGAAGATGGTGGAACAAGACACTTATTCAGTGGCTCCACCACTCTGAGCGGCATTACAGCTGTGCTGGACTACTGCTGTGCGTGATGGATGTGAGCTTGAGTGTCGTACTCTGGCTGTCCATCTTCACACATCTCACACTGCGAGACAGCTCATGCATTTTTATCACGAGGCCTGACCTCATCTTTAAGACACTGGTGAGATACTCAGCTCAGGTACAACTGTCACACAAACACTTGACAATGAAGAACAAGAGGGCATGTTACTTGACTAAAAACACAGAGGGGAAAAATGTTAAGGTATGTTATATCTGATCAGAACTACAAAAACAAATATAATGCTGTGTGCAATTTAACAGCATGAGCCAAATGCTTTTTCACAACTTGCAAGTGTGTACTGTCTTCCTACTGCAATCACTTTGTTTGTCAGTATAGAGTTGTATGCTCTGTGTGTTTATTGCATGCATGTGTGCAGGGGGTCTTTATCCTTTGAGCATATATTATACAGTTCTATATACTTCTCTGAGTCATTCAACCTTGACATCCCTTCCTCCTATCTCAGGGTTGCTGCGAGACAACCAAACAGAGGGCAGGGTGAAGGCAATGGGACACAGAGCAAACAGATGCTTCCCCAAACACATTACAGCACAGCATGCAACATGAAAACATAGATAAGTGATAAGGCAAACATGCTGTCCCTTCCATGTTTACAGCACCAGAGGCTTGTATATACCAAATCCTTACTCCATCTCATTTTGGCATGCTTTTAAGGTATTAAGTTAGATAGGGCTGCTCATTGCATCCATGCTGTAAGTGAATAATACGTGCTACACAGGGACCATTTGGGTCGTAACCGGTGGCTGAGTATTTGCCATTGATCAGTGAGGGCTCATTGTGTAATCCACAGGGATTATATAATAGTACCATCATTTTCTGTTGGCCTCCTTAAAACTTTTAATCTGCTGTTTGGGAAACAAAGGCAGTGACAGAAGAAGCCGAGGATTATATCTGTGCTCTGGGCCCCAGGCAGGTAAGCACAGGTGTGTATTCTATAAGTACAGGTGTGTGAGACAGGTGAAGGCCCTTACCACTTGCTTTACCTCATAGTCAGCATGTTCAATTCATCATATCACTCCTCCCCCACCCCAACCTGCACACACTCCCACTATATACTGTCATCACAGGTGTGCAACAACCCCTCAGTGTTTGAATTCCACCCTCATTGACACTGCCACTGATGGGATACTTGAGCAAAGATAGTATGTGTGTACATGTTATACAGGGAAGAGGACAAGGCTAGGGAAGTCTGGAAATGAAGAAAGATACTGGTAGCCTCCCTAATAGAGTTAAACCTCTACTTGGACCCGTTGTAATCTCTCAGTTATTTTGTCTTTTTCACTGAGCAAAAGCATTATGGCATTATGCATTATTCTGCTCTGTAAATGTCAGGGGTATGCTTGACTGGGGCTTAATAAAGCAGAGGTAAAACAGGGAAAAGTGGTATTACCTTCCCTCCAGTTTGCTGGTCTTACAGCAAAACCAGTCATGTGCATTGCCTGATGGTGACATTTTCTCTCCCACATCTGCACTATGAAAATGTAAAGCCACTACCCAAGTGTTATTCAAAAATTCAAAACAGCTGTGAAACCTGTTATGTTTGAGAGATCACAGGGCAGCAATTTTTGTGATTTAAAAGAATTATGTAGAGCTCAAAGTTTACTCTGTCATGTCTTGAACGTGTGAAGTAATGACTGTTGAAATGCAATCCACTGGGTAGCCAGACTTGGATGTTAAAATATCATAGGAGTTGACATGCCCATGTCACTGGTCAAATAACACTCATCACTTAGACACACAAAAGGACCTTGAAGCTGATTTTCATTGGATAAGTGTGCACCGCCTCCTATTTCTTTCTTCCCTGTTCATTCACTTTATGTTATGATCACTGCCTTCAGTCTTAGTGTCTTAACTCATTTTTGATGTTAATCAGAGAATAAACAGTAGCGCTCCTTGGTGCAGAGAACAAGGAGACTTCCTTGACAGTGATGAGACTATGGGAGACAGTAGAGACCACTTTCCTATAGATCTCAGATGAAGGTTCATCATTACAACAACCCCATTCCAGCAAATGAACCACAATTACAATAACACTGCCTAAACACTGCCAGCTCAAGCAGAACAATCACATTTGGGACACGGATCACAATGGCTCTTACACAATGACCTCAGCCTGCCTCATCATTCACCTAGACTATTTTAATCTGGGCTTACTTTCCATTATAGGCCAGCACTTTAAACCCTTTTCATTTAATCATAACCATCAACAGAGCTGTTAGTTTGCAGTGTCCTTTGGTAATAAAGCTTTAGCATTGTAATTTCTCTTTAAAAGATTGGATTGTTAAAGAACTCTTTTTTTCAGTTTTTAGATTTGATTATACTCATTCTGTCACTCACCTCCTCCTTTCCATAAACTTTCTCTCTCTCGCTCTCTCTCTCCCCCTCTCTATGCTTGAGTTTCTCTTGACTCAGCATTAGTGAAACCACAGCCCTGCTGGCGAATCGAGACCTACACACTATCCACAGCACCAAACCCATCTACAAGTGGTCATCTCCATAGCTTCTTCAACAGATTTAAGTTGGACCACATTTCAGCACCTCTCGGTGTATCACTGAGGATGGATGTGATGTCACCAGCTCCTACATCAGACACAGGCATGAAGGAGATCTCAAAATAGCAAAGGGTCAGGAGTGCATGTCCACTATGCAAAGCATGTTCTAATCCAGCTTCAAAAGCAGCACAGTAGAATTTATGAGATAACAAAAACAGCTGCTTACTGATGTATTCCTGGAAGTAGATTCTACTGCTCTAAGCTTGTTTTATTAGAAAACTGTGGTAACCCTGTTTTCAGAAGCACAATCTTGTTTCAAGTCTCTCAAATTTTCCCAGCTCTGGCAAAAACATCCAACTCACATCCAGTTTCCCCACCTATTCCCTTCTATTATCACGCCTCTCCTGAACACAAGCGGTATTAATCACAGCACAGTAAACAGTGACTGACGCCATTCACAAGTCTTGGCTTTGTTGGCTGTGCAACCCAGTGAATACAACTCCAGGCCTTTTTGTCTGCCCAAGTGGACTCTTAGAGGAAGCTCCTCCCTCTCCAAGGACCCTCAGATTACCTCTTAAAAGGCTGGGTGATGGGTGAGTTCTGCAGGGATGGAGGAGGAGAGCAAGGAAGAGGGGGGATGACGGTGACAGGCAAATGATTGGGAAGATCCACTGCTCCCTGGGAGATGCACCCTCTCCCTCTGTCCAGCTAGCAATGCCATCAGCTACTGCTTAGCAACCAGTGGCTGAACAGAGTAAAACGCACCAAAAAAAGGCAAAAGAAAAAAATCATTTCCCAGCAGAATAGAGCCCTGTTTTGCAAACTACAGAAAGCATGGACATTGGACTAAAAAACCAAAACCAAAACCTGCAGCTGTGAGGAACAAAACCAGAGTCTGACAGGCAAAAGAAAAGAAAAAATGGGACCTTACAGGCTCTTGCATTCATGGACAACAGAAAGCCTGCTTCACAAACAGTGAAGCTGAGCAAACAATTCAATACAAACATATGTGTGAATCATCACTCACGTATGATGATATAATGTCCCAGCATGAGACTTGTCAGGAGTATTCTTTCCTCATTCTATGATTATGTGCCTCTGATTGTCTGTGCAGACTCTTGTGTGTAAGACAACTGAAAAAATGTGTGTCCATTTCAAAAGACTCACAAAACTGAAAGCAGACCATGGCATTTTAAAAGTAATGTATCTTAATCCTGAACCTCTTTTCACCATTCACAGATTGGACCAGTCCCAAACATGATTTCTGTCACCTAAGCCATCCTATTTTGATGGTTGCTGTGAATCATTACATTAACCCTGCAGTTTAATTCTGCTATTAAACTAGTTCACTTGTAGGCCAGTGAATCCCAAGAAGCCCTGTTAATATAAAAATGCTGACTGGGCACTCAGTGGCAGGCTGGATCAAGAGGGCAGCAGATTCTGGCTGCAGAAATTAATCAATCTCATTTGTAATCCACATCATCATTAAAGATTAATCAAACAAATGGAAATAATAAACTGTGGCAGTGTTCCAGATTTGGTTTAAGTAAGATCACACCACAATGCACAGTCGCAACTCTGGAATCCTGAGGCACAGAAATACCATCCAGTGCAGAGAGCAGACTCTAGTATTGTACTGTCATAACACATTTTAGAAGCTGGCCAATGAACCTCAAATCTCCAGATCTGAACTGGGCTACTGTCTGTTGCTTTACACATTACTACTTCCACTTGTGCCACTTTGAATCCCAAAGTCTTCACTTTTATTTTCCAATTTAAAAAAACAAACAAGAAAAACAAGGAAATATCCTTTACCTAAAGGATCTCCTCTCTCACCACTGAATTAGAAATACCTGCAGCCACTGTGATAGAACCTGGAAATCATTTCTATTCAGAGCATTAGAGGGTCTCAGAGAAATCAGTAGTCTTTCAAAAACCCAAAACGTGTTCTTTTACACTCCATGAGTATATCATTCAATATTTTCTACTCAAAGTGTGCATGGTGATTCTTCATCTGTTGCATAGAATGGAACAAACTCATCTTTACCCTGATTTTAACCTCCTGGGAGGAGCTTTGGGTTGATTTCAAACGTTTCTTCGTTTTTTGTTTTTTTTTGTTAAACTTTGACTTCAATGGATGAAAAAGAGAAGAAATGGAAAATAAAAATACTAAAGTGATGCGAGTGAAATCTGAATTAAAACTAAACTCGATCACTATAAATATTAACCTAAAAACTGCACTGGTGTGGATTTAAAAGTTTTTATTTCAGAAATCGTTTGTAACTGTGAAGTTTTTTCCTGACATGGTAAAAATAAATCTAAGAATCAAAACTGGCTTTAAAAAAGTGTGACTGCTTAGGGTGTAAAGGGTAGGGACTTTTAAAGTCAGCAGAAAGCAGAACATTAGTGTGTGTGCGTGTGCGTGTGTGCATATATATATATATATATATATATATATATATATATATATATATATATATATATATATATATATATATATATATATATATATAAAAAAAAATATATACTGTATATAC